>ML274129.1:42917-85536 GCA_005239495.1 Nicotiana undulata | reverse complement strand
GGACTTTAATATTTCACTGGGCGATTTCCGCACCTGCGGAAATTTAATCGCACCTGCGGTCCCAATGGTCGCACCTGCGATCTTGGGCCAGCCCAGTAAGGACCGCTCCTGCGGAAAAGGATCCGCTCCTGCAGAAAAGAATCCGCTCCTGCGGGGATTTGATCGCCCCTGCGGAAAAACACGCGCCTGCGAGGGCCTGGACCGCGCCTGCGGGATGAGTCCCGCGCCTGCGGACTCTGGGCAATCAGGCTGGGGGGTCACTCCTGCGAGGCTGGGACCGCAGGGGCGGTCCCGCACCTGCGGCTGGGCAACCGCACCTGCGGTCACACCAGCTGTTGTGCACCAGCAGTGGTTTTTGCTGGTTTTTGGCCTCGCGCGGGGTCCGGGAGGCACCTGGGCCCACCCGAGCCCCCGTCCAAATATACCAACAAGTCCTAAATCACTAAGCGGACTCGCTCGAGCTTTTGGAACACGAAAAGCAACAGCGGAACTCGAAATCAAACCCCAAAACTTATTTAATCACATCTTAAGAGCTTAAAATTCTAGAATTCATTTCAAAACATCGAACCGGCCTAACCTGCTCGGAATGACTTCAAACTTTGCAGACAAGTTATAAATGACACCACAGAACTATTTCCGATCTTGGAATCTCACTCGGACTTCGGGAACATCACATCACTTTCCAAGCCACATTTCAAATTCTTTAAAACCTCAAAACCTCATTTTGATCCGAAACCACTCAATTCACGCCCGTTTTACACCAAATTTTACAAATAAGACAAACAATATATAATAAACTTGTTCCGGGCTCCGGAACCATGATACGGGCCCGGTAACACGGTTTTCACATAATTATTCACTTTCATATTCCTTTATTATTTTCAGAAAATAATTCCTTTTAAAAATTCATTTCTCGGGCTTGGGACCTCGGAATTCGATTCCGAGCATATGCCCAAGTCCAATATTTTCCTACGGACCCTCCGGGACCGTCGAATCACGGGTCCAGGTCCGTTTACCAAAAATATTGACGAAAGTCAACTATATTCATTTATTAATTATCAAAACTCACTTTCATCAAATTTTCACATAATAGCTTCCCGGCTACACGCCCAGGCTGTGCATGCATAACGAGGTGAGTCTAACGGAGGCTCTCGGAGCCTCGAAACACAGATACAACTTAACTTACGTAAGATGACCTTTTGGGTCATCACACATACGCGCTATAATTATCATTGTCGAGTTCAAAAGGGTGAATACGACTAAAATAACTCATATTTGCGATTAACAAACTGCCAAATTTAAGGGTACTAATCTTAGGGTACGTCCGTATCTTATCGTTGAGAATAAAAATTAAAAAATCACACATATTATTAGTTTAAAATATCTTTGAGGTTTAAACTGAAATTAAAGAAAATTGTGAGTTAAAAGCGAAGAATATTGTGTTAACTTACTAATAAAGAAAGAAATTTTGCCTCGCGTAAGTTTTCGTGATGGCTTAAGCGCCAATATTCCTTTAATTCGATTATTCGATCATACTAATCAGTCTGGTAATAAATAAAATTTACATATGAGTAATCAAAATTTTTAAACTCGGTTTTTACTTAATTTGACCATAAATATTGAAGAACAAATCAAAAATCAAGAGTTCAAACTTTAGACCATAAATTATTTTCAAACAAAAAAACTCATTGAAATAAATACCTCATTGCATTTTTTTTAACTTTATATAGCTCGTCTCTCTCATGCTCTCAGCGTACGTTACCTAAACGTATGCCGATGCGTCTGCCATGGGAAGGGGGCAAGGCAGAGGACGGGGAAGGCCCAAAAAGGCACCCAAAACATCGATTACAATGTTTGGAAGTTCAGTAAGCACCAATGCAAAAGCTGGTAAAGTAATTCAAGTGCAAACGCAAGAATTGAAGACACCAGAGCAACAAGGGATAGTGATGGTTGGAATTGATGAAGAAACTTCTTCAATTAGCTTTGAGGTATGCAGAAAATTGACATGTAGTATACTAGTACCAATTGAACATATTGGTACAAGTACTAATCCTAGGGTTGAGGGAAAATCCAATGGAACAGTAGTTGCGTCGAACGCTATGGACATGCAAAAAATAGGGGATCCAAGCAAGGAGCATACTACATATCAAATCGAAACCTCTGTAGGCCCTAATGAGAATGAGATTCTGAATAAGAACCCTAAACAGACGAATCATGCATAGAGAAGGGCTGAACCAAGAGCATGGACTAATTTGTTTCAGCATAGCCGTGTAGACACTCATGAAATGACACTCAGATACATTCCACCTCAGATTGTGGATGGTCAAACTGTGGTCAGAGGAGAAATGGAATATTGCGTTAATAGCCTACATCATTGGAGATAACCCTGGGTATAATGCTATGAGGCGTTATATTGCTCAACATTGGCTAGATGTTGCTGAGCCAGACTTATTTCTTCATGATGAAGGATATTATGTGATAAAGTTTCAGACATTAATAGATATGCATAGAGTATTCTATCCTGGACCTCACACTATCAGAAATAGACCAATAATCCTCAAGCCATGGTCACCAGAATTTGGCTTAAGCAAAGAATTCCTTACTGACATACCTCTATGGGTGACCTTTCCTAAGCTACCCATGAGTTGCTGGGGTAGTGAAGCATTAAGCAAAATTGGTAGTGCAATTGGTAAATGTCACGACCCAAATCCTAACAGGCCGTGATGGCTCCTATCGTGGAACTAGGCTAGCCAACCATCACATTACTACGCTTTGTTCAATTATGACCGTTCGCAATTTAATAATAAGCATGCAACCATAGCATAAATAATGAAATTAATGTCTTAGCGTCCCCGTAATATTCTAAACAACCTCCCAAGAACTGGAGTCAATAGTCATGAGTATCTAAGAATAAATAAATCTAACTCTGCTAAAACTATAATATATGTCTCTGAATCAAATGCTAAAACTAAATAAGGAAGGGAAATGGAAAAGTTGTGGACGCTGGACAGCTACCTCGAAATCCCGTGAAATGCTGCTATCGAACCTGCGTCAGCTACTGCTGTGAGCTAGTACCTGGATCTGTGCACATAGGCACAAGGAGTCTTTATGAGTACGCCAACTCATTAGTAATGAAAATTAATCATAGTCTGAGTAATATAAACACACAGAACAGATACACAATTTCACCAAAAAGCAAGTAAAACACCAAGTCACCAGGTAGTATTCAACAAATACATAAGTTCGAAATCAGTTTCCAGAAATCCTTTGAAAACAAGTACAATATTAGTATATCTCAGTAAAATTCTTAGTAAAAACCAGTTTGAAAACGAAGTAAATCATAGTTCGAAAACTTAGTAAAAATCTTCATAAAACTGCCCCTCGGGCCATAATCGTTTCTCGTAACAATTTCTTTCAGTATCAGCCCATCAGGAAACCTCACAATCACTCTGCCCATCAGGCAACCTCACAATCACTCTGCCCATCAGGCAACCTCACAATCACTCTGCCCATTAGGCATCCTCACCATCACTAATCATAAACCCCGCGGGCATCACTCAATCGGTACCGACGCTCACTGAGGGTGTGTTACAGACTCCGGAGGGGCTCCTACAGCCCAAGCACTATAATAAGCCACAACATGGCATAAATCACACAAATATAGGCCCACAACCTCACTCATATCATATCATCCTCATAATATAGGCCAGCAACCTCACTCATATCATAACATCCTCACAATATAGGTCAGCAGTCTCACTCAGTCAGACACTCTCAATTTTCCCTTCAGGCCATAATATATCGGGTTCTCGACCCAAAAACAATGTTTCATTTTCAAGAAGTAGTATCAAAATACTCTAAGTGTCAAAACAATTTCACAGAAAAGACTGAGTGAAAAATCATAACATATCAATGAGGAAAATATAGTAAACACAACCCTCAAAGGGTAAACAAGTCGGCACTAGGCCCCAAACACGGCTTACAGTCCAATTCATATCATAATAAAATAATACTAATATAAGCATAGGCTTAGAAATCGGTTTCGCAACTCAATAGTCGCCTAAATAGGAAAGATGTTTCCAAAGTTTCCACCTTTTCATTTCTAAACCCGTGAGAGGGTACATAGTCCGGGGTTTCATACCCTCAGGACAGGATTTAAAGATATTACTTACCTCAAAACTAGCCCGGAATTATTCCGCAATGCGCTTGCCTCTCAAATCAACCTCCGAAGGGTCCAAAACTAATGGACCTGTAATACCTGAAGCTTGGGAAAGAGAGAAATGACGGTGCCAACAAAATAACTGTGAATCAATCTGTTCCAGTCCAAGATAAAACCTAACCTTGCTTACCAGTGGAGATTCAAAAGCTCAGTCACAACCAACTTGAAATAGGTGCAGGGAAAAGTGTAGTGGACAAAGGGAAAAGGCAAGTCCCAGATTTGAGCCTAGAGAATTTTCCTATGTTAACACCTATTAATAGCATGAGTTGATCCAAAATTGTAGCAGCAAGTACCAGTGGGAGTTCTTCCTTACCTCATGATAGAGGTGAGGGCACTAAATCCAATCAATGACTTAGTTACTATAGAATGTCAGGAGTATTAATAAGTGGTACAAGAGAAAGAAGCTTAAAAACTACTTGAAGATCAAAAACATCAAGCTTGCAGGTATCATTGAAACTAGAGTCAAAGAGAACAAAGTAAAAAGAGTTAGCTGCCACATTTCCCTTGGATGGGAGATGCTCAATAACTATAATGACGCAGTAAATGGAAGAATATAGGTGATATGGGATCCAAGTTACTACTCAGTCACTTAACTTAAAGCAGAAACACAAGTTATACATTGCTCAGTTAAAGATATTATGAAGGATCAAGAATGTATATTGTCGGTAGTCTATGGATTTAACACAGTAGAGAGAAGGAAACAACTATGGGAAAGCTTAATATAGATATGGAAAATAATCTCCACACCATGGCTGATTGAAGGAGATTTTAACTTTGTTCTACAATTACAAAATAGGATACCTGAGAATCCAATTACTATGGCTGAAATTCAAGACTTCAATAAATGTATCCAAGACCTAAGGCTTAGTGAACTGACATGGAAAGGTGAATATTATACATGGTCTAATAAGCAAGATGGGAGTGACAGGATATGGAGCAGAATTGATAGGATGTTTGGCAATTATGAATGGATGATGTTATGGAGGCATATAACTACTATATATGAGGTGCCTTTTATTTCTGATCATGTTCCTATGAGCCTAAGCCTAACTGATAACCAAGGAAGCAGTAAAACACCATTCAAATTCATCAATGTATGGGCAGAGCATGAGAGTTTTCTAAGCAATGCTCAACAAATATAGCGGCAGAGAATCCACAGTAAGAATATGTAGAATATTTGGTAAAGCTTAAAACACTAAACCAATACTGAGAAAGCTAAATGTTGAAGAGTTCAAGTTCATAAGATAGAAGATTGGGAAATAGTGATGACCCAAGGGATTATTTTATAAATTTAGACTTCGTTTCATGCTTAATAGACATAAAAAGATTAATTTTAAATACCTCAATTTGCGTGCGCAGTCCGGACGTGAAATCGGAAAGCTTTTATGTGAAAATATGAGAAATAGTAATTTCTAGAGTTGAAAATTTTGATTAAAGTTGACTTTTGTCAACATTTTGAGTAAACGGACTCAGTTCTGTGTTCCGACAATCCCGGGAGGTTCGCAGTATAATATGAGACTCGGGCGCATGCCCGAAAATGAATTTCGAGGTCCCAAGCCTTAGAAATCAATTTTTGAAAGAAATTGTTTTGGTGAAATGTTTATGAAATAAAGAAAAGAAATAAAGTTTGAAATCCTTGGTATCGGGCCCGCATTTTGGTTCTGGAGTCTAATATAGATTGTTATGATATTTAAAGGTTAACTGTAAAATTTGGTGAAAAACAGAGTTCGTTTGACGTGATTCGGACATCCGGTTGAGAAATTATGAACTTTAAGAGTTCTTGATGAAAATGAAGAGTTTTTAGGTTTAATTCATAGTTTTACATGTTATTTTCATGATTTGATCGCACGAGCAAGTCTGTATGATATTTTTATACTTGAGTGCATGTTTTGTTTAGAGCCCCGAGGGTTCGGGTGAGTTTCAGATAAGCCACGAGAGGTTTTGAGCATGTATAAATGCAGCTGTAGGTCTGTTTTCTGGTGTCCAGGTCCTTGTGTTGTGCGATCGCATAGGTAGATTCGCGATCGCATAATGTAGTATCAGGGGGCTTTTTTTTTTGTACTGTGCGAACACGACTCTATGACTGCGATCGCGAAGCTTCGTTTGGGCTAAGATGTGCGAACGCACTCCCCACTGTGCGAACACACTTCATTAAAACGGGCCTGGGGGAGGGAAGGCCAGTACTCTATGCAAACGCACCCCTTCCCCACGCGAACCCAATGCCCAGTCCCCCTTACCATATGCGAACGCATCCAATTGAGTGCGAACGCATAGGTCTGTTGCCCAGCAATATAAATGCTCTTTTAAAAATGGGTAGACCTTCTTCTTCACCATATTTTCGAACCCCACAGCCCTAGGAACGATTTTCTTCACCAATTATCATCCCCAAGTCATAGGTAATCAATTCTAAACTTTGTTCTTTTAATTCCTTACTATTTTTCATCACTTTTAAATCAAAAACTAAGAATTTTCATGGTAAAAAATTGAGGGTTTGGGTCGAATTAGAGAATTTTGTAAAAATCAAAATTTTATATCAAATTGAGGTTGGATTTCGAAATTAATGGTATATTTGAGTTCGTGGGTGAATGGGTAAACGTAATTTGGTCCGAATCCCGAGTTTAGACCAAGCAAGCCCGGGATCGGGTTTTCATTTTTTTTAATAGAAAACTTAGGAAAAATCATGTTTTCAATAAGTTCCTTTAGCATAAATTAATGATATTGAGTTAATTATGATTAGATTCGAGCAAGTTAGAGGTGAATTCAAAAGGAAAAATCGTAATTGAGCAGTGAGTGACCTACGAAATTGAGGTAAGTGTTTGGTCTAACTTTGACTTGAGGGAATAGGAATCCCCACTTGTTTGCTATGTGAAATGGATGGGTGTGGTGTATAGGTGAGGTAACGAGTATCTATGCACCACCCAATTTACCTGATAAACATGACCCCTTTCTCGTTCCCAACTTAATTGATGCTTGTCTTAATTGTTCTATGTTCATTATTGTTTCTATGAATAGTTGGCCTTGTTATTTTGTTGTTAAATATTATTGAGGTTATTTTAGAAGAGTACGAGGTGTTTAATTGGTCCCCTTGTGATATATAGAGGTTGAGTAGTTGGCACTACTTCTNCAAAATTCTAAACTTTACTTTAAAAGCATCACATGTACGAAATAAAAGAAAAATCGTAGAGTAGAAAAAGAATTTCCAAATCCTTTAAATTTAAAAATCAGTAAAGCATCATTTTTATTATTCCCTATTTTCACTGTCTTGTTGCGGCGTGCAACCCGATCTCACCTATTCACAATATCACAATAAATTTATTTATCCGTATCACAATCAATGTATTCACCCGTATCACAATCAATTATCCACCCTTATCACAACCCCCTTGTCACGACAAATTTCAAATAGAAAACAGTTTAACCTGTAAGCTTTAAACAATATCATCCCACAATAAAACCAACCAAAATATATGTAACCACCGTAACACTGTCAGCCCAACTCAGTCTTTATATACCATGATAGAATCAAGATAACAACCAATAATTTTAACACACTTACATCACAAATGGAAATAATCAAATAAAACCAACATGAATATATATATATATATATATATATTCATGTTGGTTTTATTTGATTATTTCCATTTGTGATGTAAGTGTGTTAAAATTATTGGTTGTTATCTTGATTCTATCATGGTATATAAAGACTGAGTTGGGCTGACAGTGTTACGGTGGTTACATATATTTTGGTTGGTTTTATTGTGGGATGATATTGTTTAAAGCTTACAGGTTAAACTGTTTTCTATTTGAAATTTGTCGTGACAAGGGGGTTGTGATAAGGGTGGATAATTGATTGTGATACGGGTGAATACATTGATTGTGATACGGATAAATAAATTTATTGTGATATTGTGAATAGGTGAGATCGGGTTGCACGCCGCAACAAGACAGTGAAAATAGGGAATAATAAAAATGATGCTTTACTGATTTTTAAATTTAAAGGATTTGGAAATTCTTTTTCTACTCTACGATTTTTCTTTTATTTCGTACATGTGATGCTTTTAAAGTAAAGTTTAGAATTTTGGAGATTTACTTGAGTATTGGTTATAGTTGAGACCTGGAAAAGGCGGCTGGGTAATTTTTTATTGTTGTGGCAGTATTAATTTATTTGTTTAGGCTTCTTTCTTGCTTTATTATTTGTGTTGTTACATGTTATATTGTTAAAGCCATGTCGTAGCCTCGTCACTACTTTGTCGAGGTTAGGCTCGACACTTACTCAGTACATGGGGTTGGTTGTACTGATACTACACTCTGCACTCTTTTGTGCAGATCCAGGTACTAGCCAGCAGTAGGGATTTCCAGTGCGGTCATTTATTCATTTGGAGACACGAGGTATATCTGCCGGAGTTCGCAGATCCCGAGAGTCTTCTCTTATTTTTATAAACGCTGTTTTATTTTATTCAGATAGTTACATTATTTCTTTCAGCCCAATATTTGTAGTATTCTGTAGTAGTTCGTGAATTGTGACACCAGACCCTGGGGTAATCTTAGAGTTATTTATATACTTAGTTCGTGGTTCGTTTTATTAAATTACTTATTATTCTATATTTGGATAATTTCACTGAAAATCGTTTAAATTAAGTTTACTATAAATTTATTCATATAGACTTAAGTAAATAATCAAAGGAAATTAGTGAATCGAATTCTAACATTGGCTTGCCTAGCAAGTGTGGTGTTAGGGGCCATCACGATCCCTAAGGTTGGGAATTTGGGTCGTGACAAGTTGGTATCAGAGCACTAGGTTGCTTAGGTCTCACAATTCACGAACAAGCTTAGTAGAGTCCGAACGATCGGTACGGAGACGTCTGTACTTATCTCTCGGAGGCTATTGAGTTAGGAAACAACTCCATTTTTATTTATACTCTATTGTGCGATTCTTGTATCCCAAATACTGATTAGATTCTTCTATTCTCTCGCAGATGGCGAGAACACGTGCTTCATCTTCCGCTGACCAACATTCTGATCCTCCAGCAACAACAACTCCTACTAGGGGCAGAGGCCGAGACAGGGGCAGGACTCAGCCCATTTCTCAGACAGCAGCCCCAGCTGCGGAACCCCAGATTGAGATGGATGAAGGGGTTCCGGCTCAGACTGTTCCAGCGGGACCAACTCAGGTTCTCGAGGGGTTTATTACTACCCCGATTCTTCAGGATGCTTTGGTCCGTTTAGTGGGCTTGATGGAGAGTTACTGGTTACTGGTTCATCCAACTAATTTCTAAACTATACACTACTATGTCTTTGAAAATTAAGCATGCATGATTTTGAAAAAGAAACTTTGCTTTAACAAATAGGATCTTCCGAACAGAGCAGAGCAAATCGGACAAGCAAAGTCACGAACCAACCTCCCCCACAAAACTCACAATTTTTTTCTTTGGATGCAGGACTATATCATCATGATAAACCCCGTCGCAACGACACAGTCGCTATGTATAAAACACATCGTCAGCTAAGAATACTTCACTCTTGATTTTCACTTTGCATGGGACTAAGCATTGTCCCAAACTTTACATGAGACTAAGCCCTGTCTCAAAACACATGAATGAGGCTAAGCATTGCCTTCTGTTTGCATGGGACTAAGCATTGTATCGAATTTTCCATGAGACTAAGCTCTGTCTAAATGACCTGCCTCCCTATTTGCATAAGTCTAAGAACTGCCTTCTCTTTACATGGGACTAAGCACTGTCCCGAATCTTGCATGAGGCTGAGCCCTGCCTCCCTATTTGCATAAGGCTAAGCACTGCCTTCTCTTTGCATGGGACTAAGCACTGTCCCGAATCTTGCATGAGGCTGAGCCCTGCCTCCCTATTTGCATAAGGCTAAGCACTGCCTTCTCTTTGCATGGGACTAAGCACTGTCCCGAATCTTGCATGAGGCTAAGCCCTTCCTCCCTATTTGCATAAGGCTAAGCACTGCCTTCTCTTTGCATGGGACTAAGCACTGTCCCTAATCTTGAATGAGGCTAAGCCATGCCTCCCTATTTGCATAAGTCTAAGCACTGCCTTTTCTTTGCATGGGGCTAAGCATTGTCCCGAATCTTGCATGAGACTAAGATGTGCCTCACTATTTGCATAAGGCTAAGCACTGCCTTCTCTTTGCATGGGAGTAAGCACTGTCCCGAATCTTGCATGAGTCTTAGCCCTACCTCCCTATTTGCATAAGGCTAAGTGATGCCTTCTCTTTGCATGAGACTAAGCATTGTCCCGAATCTTGCATGAGGCTAAGCCCTGCCTCCCTATTTGCATAAGGCTAAGTGATGCCTTCTCTTTGCATGAGACTAAGCATTGTCCCGAATCTTGCATGAGGCTAAGCCCTGCCTCCCTATTTGCATAAGGCTAAGCGGTGCCTTTTCTTTGCATTAGACTAAGCACCGTCCTGAATCTCGCACGAGACTAAGCACTGTCTCAATCATGCATTGGTCTTTTCTCTCGGTCTAAGATCTGCCCTCAACTTCACACAAGATTAAGCCCAGTCTTGTTGCTTCTAGCATCATACCTCTTCACCTCATGGGCTGAAATATAGCTAACTTATCCGAAGGCGTCATAGTGTGAAGGCACCATCCTCATAGTCGGAGGACATCATGCCATGGCTTGAGGATCTCTCAAAATTGCACATCATTATTCAAAGGCTTCATGGTTTAGAGGCACCATTTTCATGACCCGAGAACATCATTTCATGGCCTACGAATCCCTCACCGTACAACTCATGGCCCGGGACGTCATCCTCAACCGTCTAAAGACAATTTTCATGGTCTGAAGGGAATTTGCATCATGTCTAAATTTACACAAATTTATATGTATATGCTTGCAGTACATCTTTTGACTTGTAGGAGACCCAGTGAGTAATTGTTATCCCAACAGGTGCAATCTCGCTCCAGTTCCTTCAGATTATTTCAAACCTGATCGCTCACCATAACCGTTTCACCTATTCGAAACCTTGTGTCCGTCCTTGTGATAACTCCATCGGTTTATTTCACCGGTGGATCCAGAATTATACGCGGCCTGATTCCTGTAAAATCGGGGATATGTAGGCAGCTCAGAAACCAGAGTGCAGCCTATATCTCTCAAATCACTCTATTCGGTCAAAATTGGCCATCATATCTTTACCCGACAACTCTTTCATCATTCTCGGGTAAAGAGGGGAAGCTTTTGATACCCAATTTTTTCCTATATATTTTCAAAATAATGCATGAGCATCAACTAGCATTTTCTTTTCATATTTTTCTATAATTTTAAAAGATTTTTAATTAATTTGTCCCAACATTTTATTATCAATAATTACTAATTGCATCACAAATAATTTTATAATAATTTTATTGCTTAATTTTATCTTTTATATTTATATTAAGCTTTAATTATTTTATTCACAACTATATCTACATCTTTAGTTTATAATTGCAATAACTTTGCAATAATAGCCCATGTATGTATAATTACTTTATTTACACGGAAAATGACTTTTTATATTTTTATAATATTAAGTAATTATTATAAATTATTTTCATATACAAATAACATTTTTCATCATTTATTACTTATTTTTATAAATTATTTTATTAATTAAAGTAGGTATTTACAATATAGCCTTTTTAATTAAAATTTTTGGACCTACCCAATAGCCTAATACCCTATCCAGCCCAATTATCCTAACCCATAACCGATAACCCTGACCCAACTACACTACCCGTCCAATAACCCGCCCTGCCTAAAATTAATCGTGGTCGTTGATCTCAGAAGATCAACGGCCCAGAATCCACATTCCTTTTTAATTATATCAAACCTAAAACCCTACCCTCATTTCCCCTCAACCTGCCGTCTTTCCATCCCCTTCTCTCCTCTCTTCTCTCTCACTCCCCTCAAACCCTAGCCCGTAATCACAAATCCCCTTTGATTCATGGGGTTTTTCTTCGATTTCACGCCTTATTTGGCCTCAACTCTCTATTGGTTGTATGATTTTCATGTTACTTGATGGAATCTCAAGAGACTCAAACCAAATCTGGTTCAAAGTCTCTAATTTCTCGATTAATTCGTCTATGTTCACTCCGATATCTGTGAGCACGAATATTTGCGTATTTTTATGGTTTCAAATCTCTGGTCCAAACCAAATTTGATTCACTTTTATTTATTTTCATGAACCTAGCTATTTTTTGGTTGAATCCGTTTAGATCTCTTTAGGTCTGAAACGATTTTGTGTTTGTTTGGTATTTCTCCCTTAAAATTCTTTGTTTTTACTATTATTGTTAACCGATTTTATTTACCCTAAAAGCTAGGGTTTTGATTTCTAATGGATTTCTGCAAAAAATATTTTAACATTTAAAATGTGTTCATCTATGTTTTTTTTCATTTATTTTTGACCAATTTTCACCAGGTTTAATTAAGTTCCATCTATAGGTCTTTATATGTCTTAGGGTTTTAATTATTCTACTATTTTGCCCGTTTATCTTAAACTCTGTCAATTAAAGTGTTAATTGATTTACTTACCTAAATTAGGGTTTGAATTTAGTACATGTATTCCTTATTAAGCTCTTACATGTTATTACCTTATTTATGTACCTGTATGGCCGTACTAATGGTTGATTTTGTGTTCTGACTCCTAATTGATTTTGGAATTAGTTCTTACTTTATTTAATCTCATTCTTAGCTACTGATCGATTCCGTGTGAGTTTTTCCTTAAATTAAGTGGTACTTACTTGATTCTGTCCTACTAATTGATTCATGATGACCTTAATTAATTGATTAAATGATTTTCATACCTTATTTGTGTGTAATTAATTTTCATACCTTATTTGTTTTACTCTACTGTATGCTATAAAAACCCTTTCCCTGTTCTGATTTAGACACGCTTGACAACTTCTTCACTGAATAACTTTTACAACTTAAAAACTCTATGTTCTCAAAAGTTTAAAGCTCTCTTTCTATTGTTCTGATTTCTGCACTGTTTGGCAGGCTGAAAGCCAAGGCTAGATTCTCTGGATTCAAATTGCTATTGCATCCATGTTTGCTTTCTTCTCAACTGGTATGCATTAACTCATGTTATCCTATTCTGTTTGACTAGTTTATTTCAAATCCTCAGCATGATTCTGATTGCCATGTGACTACGTGATCCCACCTAGTAAAAAATGCTAAACTAAGTTATAATGTGAAACTCTTCCTAAGTCAACTCTGAACTTTGATAGATACTACAAACATGTAATCAATATGTGGCTAATTCTGTCTGTTTAATTCAAGTGTTCTTGCTTTAAATATTAGTATGAACATCTAGTCTAGACAAATGCCAATCTGCTTGAGCCAAGTGCTGAATATGGATTCTGTTTGTATCTTGGTGCAGTTCTGTTTGCAACCCTGTAATCTGAATCTGTTTGCTTCTGAAAATTAAATTGTTCTCTAAAACTGTCCCCCTTACCCTCTATGTACTGATTTTCAAATTGCTACTCTTAGTTATTTAGGTTTCTGCCACCCCCAGTGTAAGTACTGCCTAGGGTCCTTGAGACTCCTCCGAACTCTGACATATTGGGGCTGGTCTTCCAATCTGTTATGAACTGTTTTTCTAAGTGAGGTTATGGTGTAAGAACTGTCCGGGGTCCTTGAGGCCCTTGGAAACTTTGACACATTAGAAACCTAATTTTATGTGCCATGGATGGATCCTATTATGCTTTAGAGATGCTATGTTTGAAGGCTTGGTTCCCAGGTTTATATTGGGCTTGCTAAGGCTCCCTATAGTGTAATGGATACCGTTATGTAATTTATTCATTCTGGGATGTAATAATCTCTGTAATAAACAGATTTGGGGCTTATTAGTAAAATCAGAAGGGTTTCTTATATCTTTGTTAAAACTCGGGTAGAAATCCTGACTATAGGTTTATTGTGTTTATTTATTATGTGAATGCTATTACTAGTTTAGAGATCCTGCCTATAGGATTTTTCTGATTGTTTGTGACTCTGCATTTTCACATTTTTGGCATATTAGAGACACTGCTTATAGGTCTTCTGTTAATTCTGCATTAGAAATCCATGTTCATAGGATCTATACATATTTTCGATCAAACGTGCATTAGTGACCATGTCTATATGATTCTGCCCAATATGATTAATAGATATCATGCCTGTAGGAAATAAAAACCAGTTTCAACTTAGATACCATGCCTAAGGAATAAAAGGAATCAGTTTCAAAACCTAGAAATCATGTCTATAGGATTTAAACTAATAGATTTCATGCCTATAGGGTGAAATCAATATGTGAACTTAGAAATCATGCTTATTGAGGTTTAAATCAAGTCAACACTTAGAGATCATGTCTTTAAGAGTTAAATCAATTCTGCAAATTAGAAAGCATGCATATAGGATCTAAAAGGGTTAAAACCTGTCTTTATGAGTTAAAATCAGTAACTCACTTAGAAACCATGTTATAGGTCTATAATTAACAGTTGTATATGCCTATAGGTTCTGTTAATCAGTTCTGAGTTCAACCTAGGCAAATCTGTAGGGTTACTAATAATTCTGGGCCCAAAATTGTAACATCTTGCTGCCTGAAAGTGCCCAGATTCAAGGCTTAATAAAATCAGTAGGAAAATTGATAGGCCCCAATGCTCGCCTTAAACAAACTTCTTCTTTACATTCTGCTTATGCTCATCTAGATATCCTGCCTATAGGATCCTAAAATCAATAAAGTTTGCTGATTCAATTGCGTGCATTTGTTGTCTACTTGTGGAGGTCAATACGAGCCCTTATTTGATGCTACATGATAGTTCTATCTGAATTTTTGTTTGTCGCTTAGCTTTTTAAGCAACTTAGGTCAGCCTGGAACCACCCTAAATAAAGGTCCTAAATACCTACAGGGCCATAGATAAGGGACGGGTAGTGCACGCATAAGGAACGAGTTAGAAATTATTAAAACACTTAGGTAACATATGAAAGATAGTAATTGGGTAGTAAAGGAGATGATGACCTGTGCGCTAATACTTTGAGTTGCACTCCAACTTGGGGAAGTTACAAAACATTGCCTGGAATGATCCTATAGGATAAAAAACCTAAGACCCTTTTAATCATGTTTAAAGTAATTTCTATTTGGCTAAATTGTTTCATTTTTCTTTAAGACTAATTCACTTAATTAAAGTTCGTCCGGGACCCACATTTGTGGACCTCGAGAGGTGTATAACACCTTTCCCTCAAGGTAATTTCGAGCCCTTACCCGATATTTGGTAATGCAAACTAGTTTCATGAGTTATCTGCTCTAGGTGCCCTAACGCAACTTAATCTGTTAGGTGGCGACTCTTCAAATCCGTTACTCCATCCCAAAAGGAAGGGGGTTGTCTCAGAAATGCCGAAACCCGATTTCGCGAGGAAAAGGGAGCACAATACCTCTCATTGACAAAATGATTGCCAGAATTACTTCTTGGACTGCGAAGACTTCGTCTTATTCTGGGAAGGTGCAATTAGTTCAAAGTGTGTTGTTTGGTATACAAGCTATCTGGGCACAATTGTTTGTATTACCAACAAAAGTGATCAAGGTTATTGAGAAATTGTGCAGGTCCTACATATGGTCGGGGGTTAATGAAATTACAAAGAAGATATTGGTTCCATGGGATAAAGTATTCTTACCTAAAGCTAGGGGTGGTCTTAACTTCACCAACCTGAAGATGTGGAACAAAACAATAATTGCAAAAAATCTGTTGGGACTTAGCACACAAACAAGGCAAATTGTGGATTCGATGAATTCATACATATTACATCAAAGGACAACAAATTAATAACATGCCAATACCACATCAATCTTGCTGGATGGTGAGAAAAGTGATAGAGGCTAACGAGATTCTGGCAAACAGGCAATTTGAACAAACTCACAAAAGAAGCTTGATTAGACAAATCTACTTATATTTGCTTGGAGACTATAGCAGAGTGGCATAGAAAAGCTTAATGTTCAACAATGCAGCAAGATCAATAGCAAGGTTTAAAATGTGGCTATGATGCAAGGAATATTGATGACTTGTGATAGACTGAGCAAATAAGGGATTAGTGTTGATACTCAATGTGTGCTATGCAGAATGCAAGAGGAAACGAGAGATCACTTATTCATGCAGTGTGAATACACCAAGCATATTTGGAGCAAACTTTGTCACTGGATACAAACACAATACTTGGGAGATGTGGATTGGCAGCAATTCACACAATGGGCAATTCAATGTGCTAGAGGGAAATCCCAACGAGCACAGATTTTCAAAGTTGTGTATGCAGAAGCAGTTCATCAAATATGGATTGAAAAGAACAATCGAATATTTGAGCAAAAGAATCGAGTGTGGGAGCAGATTGCGAAGGAAGTAGCTTATGTTTGTAGTGTTCGAGTAACTCCTAGGAACAAGTCTTTTCTACATAGTTTATGTTTCTAGGAAGTAGCGTATGATTTTTCTCCTGAGATTGATAGCAAGTTGTGTTAGCGTTGCTATGGTTTTGTAATTGATACTTGATGATTAATAAAATAAGTTAGTTATCAAAAAGAAGAAAATACAGTATTTTTTACTGAATATTATTCTATAATTCAAACATGTCTAATACAATAGAATTTATTTATTTATATAGAGTTTGAAAGTTTACCAAAAACGTGATAAATCCTTCTACAAGGGATTTAATGAATGAAATGGAAGGTCAATCTTAGTTAAGCTTATTGACTATCAGATCTATGAATGTGATGATGAACGGAATGAGATCAAAGTGTCGTAATATTAATTACCAGACACAGATGCCGATAATGATTGATAATAAATACACAAATGAATAAGCGGATTAAATGCATGCAATGAAAATAAATGTAATATTAAAGGATAACTCACCCATAATACCAAATGTTGCGGGTCAACTATCTCCTTGTCAGCAATGCAGATGACAAGCAACGTGGATGGAATACTATGTTCTTGGATCTTGTATATGAAAAAGTATCTTTTAGGCTCAGAATCAATAGAAAAGACAAGAAGTATATATTTTTCAATAGTCAATGTTACAAAGTGTTCTTTCAGAGAGTTTCAGATGCCTTTTTCTTTACTTCTTTTCCTATATGTAGGGAACATTCTTTGGAAACCCTAAATAGTACCAGGGAGGGAATATTTTGATAGAATATTCCCCTTTTCTAATTTAGAACTATCCTACCGTTACTATCAATTCCTTCTGTTCGATCCAACGTCGATCTCGTCCAAGATAGACCCTTCGTCTCCAAATATTGGCCGACCAGAACTCTGACCTCGGCCAATGGCTTCATTAAGTTTAGTCCAAATTTTAACCGATATAACTTATAAAGACAAAAATTAAGCACCATAAAGACAATTCTGGTCCTAAAATATATACAATTAAATAGCTAAATTATTAAACGGCACAACATCAAGAATCAAGAAACTAATACGTAGAATAACCACAAACTCAAAGCCGTTGCGTGGTTATACATCTACTTCGTTTATGTCAGTATTTGATAGGAGTAAGCTCTTATTATTTTCTCTTGAAAGGGTACATATAAATATAACATTAGTAATTTATTTATTGTCCTAAAAGGACTCCGTTTATGAGGTTAAATTTTGGGAAGATTATCTATGAGGTCACTGAGTAACATCGTCATAGTATTTTAGTCTTTACAGTGGATAGTCAAGGTGATAGAAAATTCCCAACCAAACGCGTAAACAACGGGAGAAATTTAAAAATATTCAAATTTACAAGTGGTTATTCAGAAATAGCCACGCTTTCAAAAGTAATCGAATTTTAGCTACTTTTCATGTAAAGATAAATTTGAACGAAAACATTGTTCAAAACGCCAGTATAATGCTGGAGTTTTTATACCGGAACTCCAGCATATTATACTGGAGTTCCAGCATAAATATACTAGAACTCTAGCATAATATACTGGAGTATACCAGTCCAGTATAATATGCTGGAAGTTCATACACAAGTGCTCGAATCTCCAGTATATTATGCTGGAACTTTTCGCGTGTTGGAGTTCCAGCATAATATGTTGAAAGATCTTATACAGGTGCATCGAACTCCAATATATTATGCTAGACCGGTCTTTGTTGCAGTAAATTAGTGGCTACTTTTAAGTGACCTCGCAAACGCTGGCTATCTTTGAATGACCAATCTGACCATCCCATGCTCTTTTTACGTAAACAAACCCTCAACCCCAAAAAAAAACAACTCATTTGAAAAGAGGATTGATTATTGTGTCGAAGATAAAAAAAATACCAAGAATAAATAAAAATAGTACTAAAAATGCCTCGCTAATTCCATCAGAAAAATTAAAACTTAATGAAACACGTAATAGACCAATAATTAAAGGAAATAAAAAATTCAAACATATAAACACACATTAGGGTACGCGCGCGTAAATCCTGTCTGGATGAGTATAATTTTTTTAAAAATAGTATTGAGTTATAAAATAAAAGTATAAGTTTCTAAAGATGATCATGACTATTGATTGTGTATAACTAACTGAAGAAATTATCTCAGAAGTCCATAATCATCAATAATTCAACCTAACATTTGTTCCAGGTTTATAATTTTATAATTTTAGTTTCACGACAAGAACCTTGAAAATCTGACTAATCTTGAAGGATACACCTTACAATATATAAGCAGACAACTAATAATTTACAAACTTTAAATAAATACAAAATTAAAGTACAATAATAAACAAAATTATATATATATATATATTCAAAAAAAATAATATTATATATATATATATAATATTTTTCTTTTTGAAAAACTAAACCAAGCTAGTAATATAAGAGAATCTACTATTGAAAGTCAGCTAATGAACTCACTCATATTTAGCTAAATGTATCACAGATTAAAAATTAAAAATAAATAAATCATGTGCCTAGTATTTATTTATGTTCAACAATCCTCATAATTGTAATCGTGTATTTAAAAATTTTAAAAGTTAAAAGTATAATATTGAATAATATTATTGGTGCAGCAGTCTTGTATATTTTTTAAAAGTGAACTATCTATGTTATTGTTCAAGACCCGCTCTTCTTAAATCTTTTATTTTTCCTTTATCTATTTTTTTAGCATTTATATATAATTTAAGTGTAAGACATATACAAAGTGAAATCTAATAAAGCTATAATATTATAATTTTCTACATAGTTCAAATCAGAAACAAATTAATAAATTAATTTTAAACTCCTAAATATTAAAAAGAATGACTATTAAATAAAGTGTTTTTTATAATATTTAATTTTTTTTGATAAAGATCAAGTTTAAAATAAAAAGAAAAAAATTAGTTTTAAATTCTAGTCTTTCACTCTAGGTAAATATTATTTCATTAATAGTAGTTTAGTGGATGGTGTACTCACGTTTTTATATTTAATCAATATGTTGTAATGGCTAAAAGCTAAAAATTAGGAGTTCTTATTTAGTTTAATAACAAAAAATTTAATAATCAAAATTTTAGGAGATTTAAGTGTCCTAAATATTAGGAAAGTAACTTAAATTACAATTGTGTCCCATATAAACTATATTTTCAGAGGGTAAAAAGGGCGAACGACATTTCGCTAAGGGCCTTCGTGCTTTTAGTATAGTTATAGATTATAAATTATAGATTATAGATATAGATAGATAGATACATATATAAATATAAATAATTAAGTATTCTGCCGTTAAAATGCCTAGTTGAGGATTCGGGTCAAGGGCTAACACGTTAGTTGGCGCACTGGACAGTAAATCTGTGTGGGCCTCTTTTTGTACTCAACCAATTTGGCCCAGTACAAGTC
Source organism: Nicotiana undulata (assembly GCA_005239495.1). Classification (NCBI taxonomy): domain Eukaryota; kingdom Viridiplantae; phylum Streptophyta; class Magnoliopsida; order Solanales; family Solanaceae; genus Nicotiana; species Nicotiana undulata. The sequence goes on along the minus strand of ML274129.1, from coordinate 65,512 downwards.
TTCTCCATCTGCTCCAAGTTGAAGCAATCTGTGCTACTAGCAATTGAAAAATTAACTTAAATAATCGTCTACCCAACAGTTTAAACTATAAATAATCTATATATATATATATATATATAGAGAAATAATATGTATTTTCGTATACAATCAATATATAATTTAGTTATATCGGCTAACAATCAATTTGGCCAGTTATTTGTACAATTACTAGTGGATTGCACCACATGGCCTATATTGAGGCTATTCTTGAAATTCTGTTATTGCAGTAACCTTTTGAGAAGGATGTAATTCTCTCTTAATAGATTTTGAAGATTTTGTTTTTCATAACTTTTTGGAGATGAATCTTATGAAATTCAAATATATAATTTAATCTGCCTCACAAAAACTGGAGAACAACACTTGGTTAGTTAACTAGTTTCACCTTAGCCAAACTCTCTTAATGTTTATTCCATCTCTCATAACATATAAAATATTAATAAATTATTCTTTCGGTTACCAAACGATGTTAAGAACAAAATAACTACCATCTATATCAAGCAATTCCAACCAATCGAAGACGACTACAAAGGGGACAAAAGTACTAATAAGACTTTTACAATCAAATCAGCTTATGAAATGCTCTCCAACAAGGGGGAAGAGGAGGGAGTCATCAGAACTATAAATAGCTATGGAAAATCAAGACCCTCGACAAAATAAAGTTCTTCTTATGAACGACTATTCATAATAGACTCCCCACATCACAAGTGCTTTTCAACAGAAATACAAGTAACTCCCTGACTTGTAACATTTGTAGCACTACAATTGAAATATAATACACATATTCTTTAGGTGTACGTATACTTCAAAAACCACCTGGGAGCAGATTGGCTTCAATCTTTTTCCTACAGAATCGCCAGGTCACTATGCTATGCATAACTAGCTAAAACCCCAAAGCAGCTCCAACATTAGGTTCAACGACTATCTTTATTGGTCCGACATCCTCCCCTTTAATCTCTGGCATATTTGGCTGCATAAAAATGAGACAATCTTCAACAGTAATGGTAAGCCTCTGCTACTAAAAAATATAGTAAACAAATCCATGGAATTCAAGCTCTTGGCCACAAAACAAAGAAGGCTAGGTATAACTAGAGACATCATCTTCACCAAATGGAACCCCCCGGAACGCACCTATAAACTCAACGTGGATGACTCCTGTTTGGAAAATCTAGGCAAGGCTAGTAGGAGTTATCAGAAAGGGTAAATAGGTTCCGGGGTTGAATATGAGGATCCCTCGTGCATTAAATATATACATGGAAATACTCGCATTACTACATGGTCTAACACTAACTATAGATAACAACTATCTCCCACTTACCGTCGAAACGGATTATAAGGAACTCATTGTTCCTATAATCTAATTGATGATTGCAGATGCATATTGAGTAGAGTAGGGGATCCGCCATTACAACATGTATACCGAGAGGATAATCAAGCGGCTGACTCAATGGCGAAGAATGGAAGTAGTTTACCAGTTTTTGGAAGCTTAATGACTTATATATTTCCTTTTACTTTTGTTATTTCAATTTTGGAAAGGGACATGCTAGGAACTATGTGTCCTACAACAATTCCCGTATGTAATGAACTATGTAGACTCCTAGTATGTTATCATATACTCCCAACGTCTCAAAATATGTGTCATGATTCTTTTGTGCACGCCCCTTAAGAAAGAATAGTTTTTGACTACTTTACTCTTATTAAATATTTTCTCAATTTATGTGTCATATCTACCAATGATATTATCTATATTTTTACTAAATGTGAATGCAATTGATTATTAAGGGTAAAAAAAATATAATTAATTTTTCTTACACTTTTAAAATCATAAATAATTTGAAACAAATATTTATAATAACCACGATACATGTTACGAGATGAAGGGAGTATGTCTTTATTACAAAAGAAAAAAATAAAAGATGATTTACTGGCAATTCGTTATACCATTTTATTAAAAGCTTACAATGACGCCGCAACCGCATTTATGTGTATTTAAAGCAATGTTAGAAAGTCAAAAAGTTACATTATTTAGCGTTGAATTGGATACCATGTTGTGACATGACTCAAAAAACACGTTTGGAAATTACTCTGTTCGCTCCACAATAATTGATTTTTGGTTATTTTTATAGATTAAGAAATTCATCTTTTAATATTAATTATTAATGAAATTGATCATATTAATTTTTATTATCTCTTCACATAAATACTTCTAATACATATTCCAACGCTATTTACTCCAAAGACAATATAGGAAAAAATAAATAATTCATTCTTGAAATATGATAAAATTACTTATTTTGGACCACGAAGAAAAAATAAGTATAACTGTTGAGAATAGTATAGTGATATCCAGTTGAGAGTTTTAGCATTAAGTCTAATACACATTAACTATTCTTGGCACAAATATACACTGACATGGAAAGTACCAAAATATAGAGTCCAATCACAATGATCAAATTGACTATTTTCATATATAAAGGTACTAGATTACTATATTATTCTTTTAGTAGGATTAAACTAAGTAATTTAGTTGTAAAACTTTAAAAGGGTCTGTTTATATTTATTTTCTAGGGATGAGAACTCCGTAGTTATATTCGCTGGAAAATTACATTATGTATATAAGGCTAATTAATTTTAAAAAAGACCTGTTTTAATAGGGTTTTTTGATTTTTTTAAGAACTCGTACATACAAGCTTAGATATGTAGCGAAGAGAATATCGTTATTTTCGTAAGAAACAAATTAAGGAGTTGTATGTGCTAGAGACATGAACTATTTTCTGTCACACATCCATCAAGATAAGGTTTTAGATAGCTTCTGATAAGAACCTTTTATTTCTATATTTTTGTTAGTTAGGTGTGGCCTTGTGGGAGCGTATCAGATGTGGAGCCAGGATTTCAAACTTATGGGTACGAGATTTTAATCGTTAACAGTTATCGAGTTCTAAATTAATCATTTATACATAATCAATGAATTTTGTGAGACAAACAGGTTCGAATCAAAGTTGTTGGGTTCGGCCGAACCCAATCCCGACACTCTACCTCCGCCTCCGCCTCCGCCGCCGGAGCGTCTTACATTGGAAGTTGATAAGAAATCTAGTTATAACTATAATGAATATTATCGTATGAGGTCTTTTGGAAACTTGTATCGCAGGCTAGTATAATTTAAAATGAACATCATATCATATTAAGAATTACTTTTAGAAATGAATTAATTAATTAACCCAACACATTATATATCAGGTTAATTAACTCATGAAGGTAGCATTTGCGGTAGATTTTCTTAATGTTTGTTAGAGTGTGTGATCATCTTATTTAAAAGTTTAAGTTGTTGGAGATTTGACATTTTTATTTACTTTATTATGTCTTCAACATGTTCCTTACGGGCGGACTTGATTTTTTTTTATGAGCCAAACACGTGAAAATTCTTTTTGACGTTGGGAGACTGTGATAGTCGAACCTAAGACTTCTGTCTGCTCTAATATGCATCACACTTTACTTGTTACTTAGTATAATACTTTTTGATGCAAAGAGATTTGAGGGTATAATATGCTGTAATTTTCAAATTTTATTCGTAGAGAGTTTGATCTAGAGAGTGTTTGCTGAGCTTATAAGATAGTCAAACTGTCTTATTTGGCTTATTTACGCGTTGGTAAACATCCAAAGTGCTTATAAGCTAAAATCAACTATAAGTCATAAGCTGGTCACGGCCCCAACTTATGACTATTTCAGTTGATAAACACTTTTAGTTTGACCAACAGTTTTACCAGTTTATCCTTAATAATAATTTCTAATTCACAAAATACTTTTCCCAAAATAAATTTCTTGACTTTCTCTTCATTCCATATTCGTTGTTAATTCTTTTCTTACAAAGCATTTTTTTAATTTATAATCCTTTGAAAAAATCAAGGGTATCTTAGTTATTTTAACAAAAGAATAGCTTATCAACATTTTTTCACCAAATACATCAACTACTTATTATAAATTTCAGCACTTCTATCCAAATACGTAAATGCTTATTTTAAAAATCAATTTCAACACTTAACCAAACGTTTCAGCACTTTAAACTTATCAGCTATTTACAATCAGCTAATTCAAACGGCCTCTTTTAGTCCGCCTCTGCATTTGTTCCGGAATAATAAGGTAAACATCATTACATCACCTCTTAATGGTTTATTAAAAAATATATTCTATCATCTGAAATTGCAATTTTATTCTGCTGTGCTTTATGGTACACGTGAAATTAGATGTGGAAATCCGACGTTCAAAAATGCAATTAAAGAAAATAGTAACTTACTTGAACTGAATTTAAACATTGCAAATAAATGACTAAAAGTCTAAGAAAGTTCAAAAGAAGCCAAATTCAACTCTGATAATTGACACTTAAACATGAGACACAAACAGAACAAGACATCAAAAACATCAAATTTTCCAAAAAAAAAAAAATAGTACTAAAAATGAAACTAAACACAAAAGACCCCAATGATTTGTGTCGAAACTTATTCCAACAACAACAACAACTACGCCTCAGTCCCAAATGAGTTGCCGAAACTTAATTAATTAGTTGGTGCCACCAAGGACACCCTTCAACTTCTTGATTGTGGCAGCATCAAGGAAAGTAGTTGCCTGCACAATTTCAGTAGCTAAATCATTAGCAAAGAGAGCAAAATCTGTAATTTGAAGACCTGGAGTTGGACTACTGAATGAAACAATAGCTAGAGCTGAAGTTTTTCCAGAATTAATCTGGAAATGCAACAACCCTTGTGGAAAAACCATAATGTCTCCTTGTTTAAGGTTTTTGAAAAAAACTTTGTTGTCTGATGAAGAAATAAATCCAGCACAAATTCCTCCTGTTACAACATAAAGTACTTCTGATGCTCCAGGGTGTGTATGCATTGGGATAACACCACCTATAGCTAAATCTAGCCTAGCCATTGAAATTCCAAGACCATTAAGTCCTGGAAATTGTGGAGCAAAAGCAGGTGTGACAGCAGCTTTAATGAGAGGGTTAAGTTTAACCGGAGTGGCTAAGCCAGAAAATACAAAGTCATTCGCAGTTACTGCAGATGGTTTTTTGCAGGCGTAGCCGCCTGGTCCGTCGGGGACTGATAAGTCCCCGACACAGAAATCGAGGACGGCCGCTTCAGAGGAGAGGAAGAAAAGGGAGAAGATGAAGAAGGCTTGAAAAAACATGTTGTGAGTGTTTTTTTTTTCTTTGAAGAGAATATGGTTTTGGTTTTGTTATCTTGATAGGGTTTTGGTGTACGTATTTATAGAGTTTGAATTTGCATGGATATTTTATTTTCTTTTTCTTTATTACTATTGGTTATTAGAGATATGGCGCCCATGCAGAGAAGGTTTCACGTGCATGCTTTTAGGGTATGAAGGAAACGACATATTTTGGGCTGTGATGCATGTGAACGATGATTTTTTGTCGAAGAAGAATACAAGAATTCTCTTTTTTGAGATTTTGTTGGAATTTGTTCGAAGAAGCAGGCATATTCCAATAATTAAACAAAATTATTCCAATTAGTCAGGAGAGTATTTTAGATGTAAAATATGTCAACAAGTTCAATGATGAATTTTTTCAATTATGTTGTGACATTTCATCATTTTTTCAATCCCTTGTTGGAATTTCTGATGCCATACCACCACTGACTTTTACATATTTCAACACATTATATTTGTATAATTGACATTTTATTTTCGGCTAAAATAATTTCTTAAAAGACAAAGATAAGTATTCGGAGAGAAGAGAATACAAATATATAGGATGTAAGGAAAGATATAACTCTCTATAATTATATCAACCCGTTTAAAAGTAGAGTTTTTAATAGTCAAAACTAATCTGATCAAGGGACACAAATAAAGGTATAATATTTCTTTTCATTTCTATTAGTGAGAGGCGGACTCAGGATTTAAGGGTCAAAGGGTGCACTTCTGGATTCAACCAAAATTAATCTATAGGATGCTCACTACTAATATACCACTATTTTCTAAAGATACATGTATACATGCAGAGGCGGAACTAGAATTTCAAGCTTATGAGTTCAGTTTTTTAAGCCTTTTAAGTTACTGGGTTTTAAATTATTGATTTAAAACTAATTAATGGATTTTTCAACACAAATATAGGGTTTAATCAAAGCTACTAGATTCGCCGAACACGTAATCATAATGCTGGCTCCGCCCCTATATTCATGGAGCTTTTGCCGAACTTTATGGTTGTCGGTGGTGTTAGAACATGCGCAGCGGAAGCAAGCTTACAATGATCCAGGCATCTAATACATGTAAACTAGACAATGCTATAATCACAAGATTAGAAGCACTAACCTCTTGAAATCGTTGCACAAAGCTTCCAAACAGCAAGAATCCAGGGCTGCAGTCTTCTGCTATATGCCTAATAAAACCTTGGACGTTTTTGCTTTTGGGTGGGCAAAAACAATACAACTCTGAAAGTGAGTAATTAGGTGAAATTCGTCCTCCTTAAGTAGAGTTATTTTTGGCCGAAAATTGTCTTCCAAAAACGTGTAGGATTCTACTTGCACAAGTAGAATCCTACTCTAACGCTAACGAATGACTTTTCTCCCAAGTCACTTTTTCGAAATTAGCATGAATTAATTCTTACTATAATTAATTGCAATTTATTCCACTAAAAACTGCAATTGAACTCCTCAGTATGAGTTTCGAAAATTCAATAACACTTATTTTAACTCCCCATGTTAAGATCTCAAATACCAGTTAATTAAATTAAATCACTGAAAATTTAATTTAATCAACTAATTAAATCCTTTATAATTCCGCTTAAACTATTTCATGTGACGGATACAAAATTCACCGGCCGGGTTTTCACATAAAAACTTATAAGCTTATATAAAGGGGTATCATCAAGCTCAAAACCGAGTCATGGATTCTACCAACTAATTATTATTCACAAATGTTATTCGTTATTGTCCAATCTATTAGGCATACACTAACTCTCAATAGAGTCGTATCCTTTGATAAATCAAAATAATAAACAAATTACATTGATCATAATAATTATATCAAGATTAGGAGTATAAGTTCATTTAATGAATTAGAGAAAATATTTTATATATTCAGTACAAAAACATCTTTTCTCTACTTGGTCCGTTCAATATACACTAAGTATACTAGCACAAGAAGTCGGAGTAAAACCACTCCCATAATCATGACAGATTATACTATAATCTTGTGCTACAATCATCAAGATATTATGTCCAATAATATCTTTGATTGTGAACAAAATTTATTAATTATGAGAACCAACAATTTAATCTTCTGTGCATGAGCTAAGACTCCACACACTAAATTGTGACACAGATGTAACAAATGATCTATTTAAAATAGTACTTTATTGAATTGAATAAATTAAATATATAATTGTTCAACAAATAATAAAACAAAATACTATATCTAAACCGCATGATTAATAGTATATCCCAATCAGGTGGCTCCTATCGATATAGCACAGGTCCGCCTCTGACTTCATTGATTCACCATAGCAAACCTTTTAGTTTGCAGAAACTATTATTTTTATCTTTTTGTCGTGAACTTTCATTTGTTTGAGGGAGAAAAAAATATCCTTTATTGAATGTACAGAAAGAAGATTAGGATCGTTCGTTTTTAAGGGGTTGAGAGAAGAAATCTTTGGATAGTGGCGCTGGTGTGGTCCTTGAAAACATGGACAAAAAAAACAATTTCAAGGACACAAAGAGACATTTGACAACCTGTAACAGCCCGGTCGTTAGTGATATCATCCGTTTTGGGTCTGGACCCTCACAAATTTAAAACGTATCACTAGGATTTAAGGCTTGTTAACTTATACACCCAACATCCCTCTTGAGTTTTGTCAATGTGTGACCTGGGATGTTACGTGGAAAAAAAAATAGTATGTGAAAATCTTCTTACACTTAAAATGATAATGTGTGGATATTGTAAGTTCCCTATCTTTTACGCCGTTTTCACTTTACTAAAGTTTGATTAATTGGAGTAATATTTTGTTTCCCCAATTCTAATCCATGTTATGGTTTCTTATTGGTGTATATGTTTTATAAAGGTCAAACATAATTCTTATTTAACGTAAAGAGTTTAACTTTTTTACACTGATTGCCCTGAATCTATTATTCCAATATTCACCCCAAATTAGTCTGTCTTCTTATGAGTCTAGTAAAATTAATGTAATACATGCAACAAGTTAGAGGGTGTTTGGCTAAGTTTATAAACTGGTCAAACTAACTTATAAATAATTTTTGGCTTATTTACGCGTTTGGAAACACCCAAAGTGCTTATAAGCTAAAATCTGCCATAAGTCATAAGTTGGTCACCCATAACTTATGACTTTTCAACTTTTAAGTACTTTTAATTTGACCAACGCTTTTACTAATTTATCCTTAATAATATTTTCTAATTCACAAAATACTTTTTCGAAAACAAATTTCTTAATTTTCTCTTCATTTCATATTTCTTGTTAATTAGTCTTTTGAAAAAAAATCAAGGGTATTTTAGATATTTTAACAAAAGAATAGCTTATCAGCACATTAACTGCTTATTATCAGTTTCAGCACTTTTATCCAAACACGTAAATGCTTATTTTAAAAATCAGTTCAACACTTTAAACTTATCAGCTATTTACAATTAGCTAATCCAAACGAGCTCTTATACTCTTTGTCTTGCAACAACGCCATCCCATAATTGTAAATGCTCTGAGTTACCTATAGCCACGAGAAATTAATATATATATTATACATGGGCGGATGCATGCTTGACATAATATGTGCTTGATTTTGCTCTAAACGATCAAAAGTTCAACCCACACCTAGCACATTTCCCTTCAGCAAATATTTGAGAGAGCCTTTGTGGTTAAAATTTGTGATGAAGTAGAATTGAACTCATGACCCTTTTTAACTTAAGACACAACGAAACCAATAGACTAAGGCTATTTTCTTGTCTAGAAGTATGATAATTAAAGTTATATTCCAGTTCTTTTTTTTAAATATATATATAACCAAGACCATGTTTGAAGATAGAAACCTACAAAAGTTCTGCAAAAAGTTATGGATCATCTGTTCATGGACCTTAATAGCCTGTGACAAAATTTAAAAGTTTGAACAAGCGCAGCCAAAGAAAAAGGATGAGTTTAGCAGCCAGAAATGGACACTGTTTAATTAATAGCACAGTAGATCCAGCCCAATAAGAAGACAAAGACAATAACACTGGAATGGCCGGGATCTTTACACAAACAATTGGATTCATTATTTACTTTTACCACTATTCCTTTCGGTCCACAATAAGTGATCAATTTGCCTTTTCATTTTGGTCCAAAATAAATGTCTATTTGTATAATCAAGAAGAAATTCATTTTATTTTTCCAAAATTACCTTCATATACGTTTCCCTAAAAAGTCTTTTACTCTTCACATTAACTATGCTACAACATTTAATTAAGGGTAATTTAGTTACACTAACTATTTTTGTCTAGAATTTTGTATTTTCTTAATAGGTGTGCCCAAGGAAAATTGGTCACTTATGGTGGACCGTAGAGAATAGTAAACATTAATTATATACAACTTAGAGCATGTTTGACCAAGTTTCTCCAAGCTGGAAAAAAAACACTTTTTTTTCAAACCTGAAGTGTTTGGCCAAGCTTTTAGAAGAAAAAAAATGCAGTTTTGGGGAAACAGAAAAAAATAGTTTCTCTCCAAAAGCACTTTTTGAGAAGTACTTTTAAGAAAAATACATTTAGAAACACTTTTATTAAAGCTTGGTAAAACACTAACTACTCTTAAAAGTGTTTTTCAGAGTAATTAGTCAAACACAAACTGCTTTTCACCTGAAGTACCTTTGAGAAAGGCACATTTAAAAAAATACTTCTAAAAATAAACTGATTTTCCAGCTTGACCAGACAGAATATTAGGCTGATATATTGACAGATGAATTAACTTGAAGTTGGTTTTGCCCCATCTTTGGACATTACTTTTATCCAAAGTACTATTCGAGTCCATTGGTCCTAAATTTAGTGTTTAATCATATGATGTTTTACTGGGATGGATGGTGAAATAAGAATTTGATTCCATTTGTAGAAAAAACGATCATGAATATGATCTAAAAGAGTAGATAGAATTAACTTATTTGAAAAAATTGAACCCCCTCCCTTATGTACATTAACAATTTAATACTGAGATTCTTTGCAGAATTAGTTTTCAGTTTACGAAAGGAGAGACAATTGTGGCAACAGAAAATAGAAAACAAATACTAGTTAACTTATTAGGATACGAAAAGAAATTTGTTGCTTTTATTATTGTATACGGTATCCGATTTTTCTATTTTATCTAGACCAGGACGTTGCATCGAAGAGTTGAGACATTGAGTTCGAAATCGAAGCTTCTTTCCCAGATCGAGGTCGGTGTCAATCGAAGCCAAAAGAGATAGACTTCGAGTAATATCGGGATAGCTTAGTAATGGAAAGGGAGAGATATTCGTGATTGGTCGAGAATCGTGGCATGAATCTCGGGACGGATCAAATTAGTAGTGGTTAATCAATTATTTATACGGTTTCCTTCTGTAATTAGAAGTATACTATAATTAGGATTCCTCTACTATATAAAGAGGAATTCCACTAATTTGTAATCATCATTATTCACTGAGAAAAATGTATACAATCATTTCTTTCTTGCTTATTGTTTTGCTCACTACTCAAAAAGAAGAACAATTTCGCTTGGACCCCCGAATGCCAGCAAGCGTTAGAAGAATTAAAATGATACCTCTCGAGCCCATCATTGCTTCATACTCCAAAGGCAGATGTAAAGCTTTACTTATCCTTAGCGGTCTCGAAAATCACGGGAAGTGGTGTCCTAGTTCGAGAAGAGCAAGGTACGCAATTTCCTGTTTATTATGTAAGTCGAATTCTAGGAGAAGCAGAAACTCGATATCCACACTTAGAAAAATTGGCACTTGCACTAGTAACGCCTCTAGGAAGCTAAAACTGTATTTTCAATGTCACCTAATATGTGTGATAACCACTTACCTGCTTCGTAATGTTTTACATAAGCTCGAACTGTCGGGCCGATTGGCCAAATGGGCCGTGGAACTTAGTGGGTATGATATCGAATATCAACCTCTAAAGGCCAACAAGTCACAAATTTTAGCAGACTTCGTGGCCGACTTCACGCCATCCCTCGTACCGGAAGTCAAAAGGGAACTTTTGTTAAAATCGGGTACATCATCGGGGGTGTGGACCCTTTTTACAGACGGTGCTTCGAATGTGAAAGGGTCCGGGCTAGGCATTGTTTTGAAGCCGCTCACAGGCAACACTATTCGGCAACCTATCAAAACTTCTAAGTTGACTAACAATGAGGCCTAGTACGAGGTCATGGTTGTAGGTCTCGAACTAGCTAAAAGCTTGGGAGAGGAAGTCATCGAAGCCAAATGCGATTCCTTACTGGTAGTAAACCAAGTAAACAGAACCTTTGCGGTTCGAGAGGATAAGATGCTAAGGTAATTGGATAAGTTGCAGGTGACGTTACTTCGTTTTAAAGAATGGACTTTGCAGCATGCCTCGAGAACAGAATAGTGAAGCCGATGCCTTTGCAAATCTGGGATCATCAGTTGAGGACGGCGAAATTAGCTCGGGGACTGTCGTTCAACTCTCAAAGTCAATAATCGAAGAAGGTCATGCCGAGATAAACTTAACAAGCCTAACTTGGGATTGGAGGAATAAATATATTTAGTATCTGAAAAACGGAAAGCTCCCATCGGACCCTAAGGAATCAAGAGCTCTACGAACAAAAGCTACTCGATTCACATTGGCTGAGGAGAGAAAATTATACAGGAGGATGTTCGACAGACTGTTAGCAATATGTTTTGGACTAGGAGACACCGATTATGTCCTACAAGAAGTCCACGAGGGTACCTGTGGGAATCACTCTGGTGCCGAATCACTAGTTCACAAAATCATCAGAGCAGGATACTATTGGGCCAATATTGAGAAAGACATTAAAAAATTCGTTCGAAAATATGAAAGTGTCAAAGATATACACTAATGAACCACCGGCCCGAAAAGCAACTTCATTCAATCCTATCGCTATGGCCATTTATAAAATGGGAGATGGATATTGTTGGCAAAAAGTTATCGAACGTCTGTTCATGGACCTTAATAGCCTATGGCAAAATTTAAAAGTTTGAACAAGTGCTGCCAAAGAAAAAGGTTAAGTTTAGCCGCCGAAAATGGGCATTATTTAATGAAAAATTGACACTGTATAGACGTTGTAAGAACAATAGTCGAAAAATGTATAAAACTTTTATATTTTTTTATATATATACACATTCTGTAAGTTATATATTAAAATTATACAAATTTTTATACACTTTTTCGGCTACTATATATAAACAGCTTCTAGCGCGGGCTAAAATTGATAATACCCCTTATTTAAGTAAAATAGTACGGGCTAGCCAGTTTTCGGACTGGTCATTCAAAAATAGCCAGTATTTGCAAAGTCATTGAAAAATAGCCACTATTTTGCTGCAACACGGAAAGTTCCAGCATAATATACTGGTGATCGGTGCACATGTGTTATGAACTTCCAACATATTATGCTGGAATTCCAATACGCGAAAAGTTCCAGCATAATATAGTGGAGATTGGAGTACCTGTGTATGAACTTCCAGCATATTATGTTGAACCAGTATATTATACTGGAAGTCTAATAGATTATGATGGAAGTCCAGTATATTATACTAGAGCTCCAGTATAAATATACTAGAGTTATAACGTAATATACTTTATGTTGGAATATTTTGCAAATTTTGAATAATATTTTCGTTCAGAACTATCTTTACATGAAAAATGGTTAAATTTGAATTACTTTTAAAACTATAAGTATTTTTGAATAACCAGTTATAAATCTGACTATTTTTGAATTTCTCCACTTATTTAATCAATTAGTACAGTTGATCCAGCCCAATAAGAAGAAACAAAGACAGTATCACTGGAATGGCCGGCCTGGCTACCGTAGTGGCGTAGAGTAGGCTTTGTAACACAAAAATCCTATCTCCACTTTCCGATATATTGACAGATAACTTGAAGTTGGTTTTGCCTCATCATTTAACATTAGTTTTATCCAAGTATTATTCGAGTTCATTGGTCCTAATTAATTAAAATTTTAATCCTATGGTGTTTGAAAGAGATGATGGAGGTAGCATTTTCTCTAAGGGACTTCAAAAATTAATCATGCAAAGAAATTAAGAAAATTCATCATCTAATATATGTAAAAGAATTTATAAATCTTATATACACGCTGTAATTTTTTTATAAAGAAGGCTTGCTCCACTTGTAGCTCCGCCCATGGAGGGTGAAATAAGATTTCGTGTCCCGGTGTACTTGGTTGTATGGGTCGAAATCCGGCTAAGGAAATTCGGCGTGAGAAGATTGTTAAGTGAGAAAATTGCGGTTATACTTGGGCGGTTAGGCCGAGGTCGATCAGGGTCCAACAACGAGCAATCGCCGAGCAAGCCGTTAAAGCGGAGGTCGAGTAGCGAAGGATATGAATAACGGCTAGTATAGTCTTGGAACTACCAAAAGGAATATTCTATTGAATATTCCTTCTGTTGTACTTTTTAAGGTTTTTTGGGAATATCTCATATAAATAGTAAAAGATAGAGGCAAAAGGCACGTAAGATTCATTCTGATAAGAACTCTTATGAGAAGTTGACTCTTGGGAAATAATACAAAACTTTACCTTTCCACGGTGATTCGATTTGTTGTTTATTTTGCCTTTCCACTCACACGATCCGAGAAATCTTTGTCCATTTTCATATCCACTTGTCACACATTATTGTCAAAGGGAAGAATAATTCACATTATTGAATATATAGGTGAACCATTCTTCCTATTTATATTTATTGTCACTTTTCATATTTATTGCTCATTATTGTCCCTTCATTTATTCTCAAAGGTTTCATTTAATAATCCGATAATTGGTCCTATGCATTAGTGGACTTTACTGTTTGAATACGTGATTAGATCTAAGATTTATTGTGCTTAACTAGGATATGCCCTTCACCTTATTTTTCTTTTAATTAGTTTAGCAAAAAGTATTATACTTTTTGGTCAAACAATTTGGCGTCGTCTGTGGAGATTTTCTTGTCAAAATCATAGTTTTTCTAGAACAACAACAACAAAAAAAACAGCGAAATATAGAACCTTCCTTTTCCTACTTGCACGATCTAACATGGTAGGAAATGGAGAAGAAAGATTGAAGCAGTGGCAGGCTTTACCGCTAATATCCTAAACACCATCAATGAGGTTCACGGAGAAGATGAGGAGAACGTGACACCAAGCGCTTCACTTAGGCGAAGTGGTTCACCCCTCCCTTCCCCCCCCCCCCCCCCCCTTTATGGCAGTGTTAGTGCCTCCCATGGTAAAAGAGCCTCCACGTCCACGATGGAAGAAGCACCACCAGCAGTGGAAAAACTACTAGAAGCATGGCTAACGAGTACACTGAACAGTATTCTCAACAAACCCGCTCAAAAGGCGAGCAGGGATGATACAATGAGTCGACATCACAACAACAATCAATGAGCAGCACATCCCCCTCATTCAACAGGTATCACTCACTCTATTAATGATGCATGTAATGACGCCCTCGTTGCTATCCTAAGAAAAATGGAGGAGATGAAGAACGAGAACAAAGCACTCCGTGACCAAATGAGGGAGCACCGAGAAAGGTGAATAAGATACTGGGAGCCCCAAACTCCTACCAAAGTGGGACGCCGTCCGTTTGGAACAACCGTATAGCGACGAGGCCGCACCACATGCTATACCCAAAACATTCAAGATGTCGCCATACCTGAAGATATATGACGGCACAACGGACCCTAATTATCACATCATCCACTACGTTACCACAGTAAAGGAGACGACCTCACTTAAGAGCAAGCACCATCTATATTGCTGAAAACGCTTGGCGAAACCTTAACCGGGGGAGCACTTACATAGTACTCGCAACTTCCCGCGTGATCCATAGAAACATTTGAGGAGATGGCCGACAAGTTCGTCACCGCCCATGATGGGGCCAAGAAAGCATAATCCAGGGTGAATGATATATTCGACATTAAACAGTCACTCAGCGAAAAACTCAGAGACTTTCTCGCCCGGTTCAACAGAGTGAGAATGACCCTTCTAAATGTGTCAAAGGGAATGGCAGTAGCAACTTACCAAAACGGGCTGAACAGGAGCGGGTCGAGAGCGATCAGGAAACTGTTGAGCAGACTCATGAAATACCCCCCACCACCACCACCACTTGGGAAGAAATAAACAACATTTATTGTGCCGAGGTGAGAGGCGGGCGAGGACGACCTTAACGGACCAACCCAGCGGTTGACGTCGGTCCAGATAGAGTCGAGAAAAGATGACAGAAATGACAACATAAGGGATCATGTAGGTCTGCGCCTCAATCACGAAAGACACCAGTCGTTTGTCAGAATTGCCGTCATACCCCCCCCCCCCTGACGACCCGTGCACGCCGCAAACGTGGACTCACCGNTCGTTTTTCAAAATTGCCCGCATCCCCCCCCCCCCCCTGACGACCCGTGCACGCCGCAAACGTGGACTCACCGAAACTAAAGAGATATGCCTCCACTATTATCTGCTCATAATTTTTGTGTTTCTTCTTTAGAGATAGTCTACGCTCTAGAGAAGCTCGGCCCTAAGGTGAACTGGCCATAAAAGATGAAGTCCGACCAAAACACTAGAAAGTGGAACGCGGGCCGCAACATAAAAGTGTGGCCGCGTAAGAATCAACGCTGAGGCGACCAGTAACTCGCGGACCGCGAAGTGGAGATTGAGAGAAGTGGTTTTTGGGCACAGACTTGGGCTTGGACAACGGCATAAAGACGCGGTCGCGAAATTACAGACGCGGACGCGATTGAATTTTCAGGGACTGCGTTTTCTATGATTCAGAGACTTCGCAAGTTGTGCAAAAATGAAGAAAGCGGTCCGCGTAAAAAATACGCGACCGCATAAATTGGTCACGCGGAAGCGGTAAAAAACACGCGGTCCACGAAACAAGGTTCATCCCAGTCTCTGACGTGAAGAAACGCGGACCGCGCTCAATATTATGCGGCCGTGAAAGCAAGAGTGCGGTCGCGGTCAGAATTACGCGGCCGCGAAACCTCCGCAGGGGTACTTTTGTCCGAAAATTTCAGCTTAGTATTTAGTTTGGCTGAGCACGTGAACGATTGGTTTTTCCCTTTTTGGGCAATTTTGTATTACATTTACCTTCAAACTTTAGATTTTATCTTTTACTTTAATATTATGGATTATATTTTATCTTTATCTTTGATTTATGATGTTATTATGAGTAGCTAGACCCCCTAGCTAGGTTGTGACCCAACCCTAGTGTGAGTATTTAATGGGTCTTGAATTTTAGGGCTTAATTGTTCATGGGTTAGTGATCTTTAGCCTAATTCATGCTAGAATTGTAGAATTAGTGGTTGCAAACATTGATTCATGCCTTTATGACTTATGCTCTTCTTGAGAAAGAGGGACTAAGTCTAGGAAAATTAGGCTAACAAGGAATTGGGGTGAACTCAAGAGCTTGATAGCCCCAATTAAAGGGCTAAACCTAGAGATAGTAATACCCGACTTGAGCAATATCACTTGTATTGCATGAACACCCATTTGGACTTGAGAAAGCCAAGTTGGGCAAAGTCACTCAAACTACCGAGAGGTATAGTGTGAGCACTTGTGTGTGATGGTTATATTACGACCCCAATCAAAACAAGTTTACCTTAGATTCCAGATACCCATTAGATATTTATCTAGACGGAAGTCACTACCCTAGTTCCTTTTTAACACTTGAAAACTATCACAAAAAATATTGTACTTAGATTACTCTTAGCATACAATAGTATAAAATTAGAACAGAATCAATCACAACCATATTTGGAAGTGCAATTAGGAACAACACACTCATCTAGATTTAGTTAGATATATAACTCCAAATCAATTAACTCCATGTGGAAATCGACCCCGACCTTGTTGGGTAAAACTGCATTGACCATTCTCGCTACTCTATGGTGGTGTAGGTTTGGGTCCGATCAATTTTTGGTTTTCGGGGAGTTAGACGGTTTAGTTATCTATCTAACTATTTGTGTGTCTTGTTTTTCTTTCCTTCCGTTTTCTAACTTTTGTGTGTCAAATTGCTTTAGGTACCTAATGGCTCAGAATGATGCTCTCGGACATATTCCTCTAGGCGAGGAGGTAGGTGAAAATGATGCGGATGAGGTTAATCTAGAACCTCAAGTCCAAAGAAGAGGCGTCTAGGCTAATGACAACATTGCAAACCCTCCCCCACCTTCTCCAAGGGCAGCACACAAGGTGCTTCCCAATGAAGGCTACGCAAGTGCAATTGTCCCGCCCTGGATTCGGGCAGGCAATTTTCAGATAACTAATGTCATGCTTACCTTATTGGAACAGAGGGGTTTCTTCACCGGAGCTCCCCATCAGATCGCATATAAGCATCTCAAGGGTTTTGTAGACACATGTTGGGGGAGCAAACAGACGAATGTATCCGAGGACGCTCTGAGATTGAGGCTTTTCCCGTTTTCACTTAGAGGGAAAGCTTTGGATTGGCTCGAGAGGCTACCCAACCATTCCATACAAACTTGGGGAGGCAATAGAAACCAAGGGGGTTGGAACAATAACAACCAAGGAAACCGTGGTTCGAGCATTCAAAGGCCCCCGATGTATCAATAACTCAACAATCCGCCTCCATATCCATCTCAAGGGCAAAGTTCTTCAAATAATGAGATGGGCTGGATAAAGAGTATGTTCAAACAAATGATGGAAAGGAATGCCGACTCCGATGCCCAAATAGCCTCCCACACTACTTCTATCTCCAACTTGAAAGTACAAATGGGTCAAATTTATCAAGCATTGAACACTCTCCCTAAGGGGGCACTACCAAGTGATACGGTAGTAAAACCAAAGGGTGGGAACAATACAGGCCATGCTATGACGGTGACCAGAAGAAGCGGTAGAGGTGGAGATGCAAGTACCTCTAATCCAAAGAATATTGTGAGTGATGATGTTGTGTTGCAAGAAGATGGTGAAATTCAAGCCAATGATGAGAATGTGAATGATGAAGTGAGGATCGATATTGATGACAACGTGGAGGAGACTCAAAATGATGTGAACCCGTCTAGGGAACACGTGATAGACATACCGAAAACGGTAGTGCCCAAAGCCAAGACACTAGGTATTGGGTTTAGGGTTTAGGGTTTAGGGTTTAGGGTTTAGGGTTTAGGGTTTAAGCTCTCGAACAAATGTCAGGATATTCCAATTTCATGAAGGACTTGGTAACAAAAAAGAGATCTATGAAATGTGAAACCATCAAAATGACTCATCAAGTGAGTGCCATTGTGCATTCCATGGCTCCAAAGCTAGAAGATCCCCTCGCCTTTACAATTCCATGCACCATTGGTAGTGCCGATTTCGCAAAAGCCTTGTGTGATTTGGGAGCAAGTATTAATTTGATGCCATATTCCGTGTTCAAGACACTAGGTATTGGGAAACCAAGATCTACTTACATGAGATTGCAAATGGCGGATAAGATAATGAAGAGGCCGCTGGGGATTATTGATGATGTTCTAGTTCGGGTCGACAAGTTTATTCTGCCCGCAAATTTTGTGATTCTTGACTGTGAAGTTGACTATGAGGTGCCGATCATATTGAAGAGACCTTTACTAGAAACAGGGAAGGCATTGGTTGATGTGGAAGCTGAGGAGCTCATCTTCCGGGTGGGCGATGAAAAAGTTGTATTCCACGTGTGCAAATCAATGAGGCAACCTAATAGCAACAAAGTTTGCTCTTTTATGGATCTTGTAACATAAGTGATAGTTGATGACACGAGTGCTATGATCAACGTGGAAGACCCTTTGGAAGATGTGTTGTTAATCCATGAGGATGATGAGAATTAAGGCTTGGTTGAATGTGAAAATGCGTTGAAGGAATGGGATCCTACTCATATAGGCCCCGAAAACTTTCCTTGGACTTAGAAATCTGGAAGACTCCACCAACAAAGCCCTCAATCGAGGAGACACCAACATTAGAGTTGAAGCCCTTATGAGCGCTTAGGACCTTGTTCCACATTACCTATTACTCTTTCTTCATGCTTAACTAACGTGGAAGTAGACTCCACCCTTGCGGTGCTTCAAAGAATGAAGAAGGCAATTGGATGGACTTTGGCTGACATTCGGGGTATAAGCCCTGCCTTTTGCATGCATAAAATCATACTAGATGATGATGCCAAACCCTCCGTGGAACATCAAATGAGGTTGAACGAGGCTATGCAAGAGGTCGTCAAGAAGGAAATTATCAAGTGGCTAGATGCAGGGGTTGTGAATCCCATTTCGGATAGTCCCGAAGAAGGGGGTATGACTGTGGTCAGAAATGAGAAAAATGAGTTGATTCCCACTAGAACTGTCGCCGGATGGAGGGTATGCATGAATTACCGAAAGTTGAACAAAGTGACCCGCAAAGTCCATTTTCCATTGCCCTTTCTTGATCAAATGTTGAATAGACTTGTCGGGCGTGCCAACTATTGATTTTTGGTTGGGTACTCAGGGTACAACCAAATTCTCATTGCACCGGAATACCAAGAGAAAACAACATTCACATGTCTATATGTCACATTTGCATTCTCACGGATGCCGTTTGGTTTGTGTAATGCACCGGTTACCTTTCAGCGGTGTATGATGGCAATATTTACGGATATGGTGGAGGACTTCCTCGAAGTGTTCATGGATGATTTCAGTGTTGTGGGGGACTCCTTTGAAGAATGCTTGGATAATCTTGATAAAGTGTTGGCCCGATGTAAAGAGACTAACTTAGTGCTAAATTGGGAAAAGTGCCACTTTATGGTCGAGGAGGGCATTGTCTCGCCCATAAGATCTCAATTGAGATTGATATTTTTGACGTGTGGGGCATCGACTTTATGGGGGCATTTATGAGTTCATGTGGGAACACTTATATTTTGGTTCCTGTTGATTATGTTTCCAAATGGGTTGAGGTTGTGGCTTAGCCCAATAACGAGGCACAAAGTGTGGTGGATTTCTTAGGAAAATTATCTTCACAAGGTTCGGCACCCGAGGGCTATTGCCAGTGATGGGGTTCTTATTTTTGCAACAAGGCCTTCGACACTTTACTTTCCAAGTATGGTGTCAATCATAAGGTGGCAACCGCTTATCACCCCCAGGATAGCGGACAAGTTTAGGTCTCCAATAGGGAGATATAGAGCATTATCCAAAACTGTCAATGCAAACCGGACTGATTGGTCAAGGAAACTTGACGATGCTTTATGTGCTTATAGAACTGCGTACAAAACTCCAATTGGTATGTCTACGTACCGGTTGGTATTTGGGAAAGCACGACATCTTCCGGTTGAACCAGAGCACAAGTCCATGTGGGCGCTGAAGAAGTTAAACCTTGAATGGGATGTAGCTGCAAATCTCCGGGTAGAGAAACTAAATGAACTTGATGAGTTTCGGTTCCATGCCTATTCCAGCTTGTCCTTGTATAAGGACAAGATGAAGTACTTACATGACAAATATGTCAGGAACAAAGAGCTCAAGGAGGGTGACTTGTTTCTTCTAGTCAACTCTCGATTACGACTGTTTCCGGGAAAGCTCAAGTCAAAATGGAGTGTCCCTTTTGAAGTGGTGCATGTAACTTCGTTTGGTGCTCTTGATTAGAAAAACAAAAATGGTGAAATCTTCAGGGTTAATGGGCACCGAGTGAAGCACTACCTTGGAAAGTTTGATGACAACCACGTGGTGGCCTTGATCAATTTCAAATGATGATGGTAACATGCGTCGTGTCACGACATTACATCAGGCACTTCTTGGGAGGCAACCCCATGTGTTTTTCTTTCTTTATTTTTCTTTTCTTCTTAGATTAGACATCGTTTGGAATAACTGGCTGTGAAGTTTGTGTAGAAATTGGTTGTGCAGTATAGGACTTTGACAGGAAAAATTTGGCTAAGTGAGGGAATTTCGCGGACCGCGCTCAAAATTTTGCGGTCCGCGTTAGAATTTCGCGGTGGCACCTTTTTGTCCACGGACGCGTACTTGAAATGATCAAAATACCAAATCTCTGAAGTTGAGTGTGCGTCCGCGTTCATAATTTGGCGGACCGCGACGAACTTTCACGGTCGCGCCCGTTATTTCGCAGACTGCGCCCAGGATCTTGCACCGACTCTTCATAAGGTACAAAGCGCGGACCGCGATAGAATTTCGCGGACCGTGCTCAAGTAAGCCTGTGGTTCCACATATGCTAAGTATAAATAGAGGGTCCTTAGGCCATTTACACTTTTCGAACCCTGAAGTTTCTCCACACTAAAGCACTGTTCATCTTCATCTTCTCTGACTCTCAATCTCATTTCATACTAATTAAGAGTCCATTATCTTTTTCTTTTCTTTTCTTTTCTTTTTGCTTTAATTTTTCGTTTTAGTTAGGGTTAAATACTTGCCATAATCTCAAATTGTCGCTTAAATTCATGTGGGTAATGTTTACATGCCTAATGGGGGATAGGGTTATTAACTATGCATGTTAATTGAACTACTTTTTGTACTTAGTGAAAACCCTAGGTTTGAATGTTCGTCAGTGCCATTTTTGTTTGAATTTCACGGTCTGTCCATTTTTCGCGGTCCGCATTCCCTAACTTGTAAGAACTGAGTATGGATATATGTTCGCAGACGCTGTGACTTTTTCGCGGTTCGCGTTTGGTCTTTCGCGGCCGCGTCCAAAATATCGCGGTTCGTGCTCTTGAACTTCAAAGAGTTTGAAAAACTGCTTATGCGACAACATTCACTTTTACGCGGTCCGCATTTGGTCTTTCGCGACTGCGTCCAAGATTTTGCGGTCCGCGTTCGACCATGATCATAGAGTTGGTATTCTGAACCCAACCTCTTCGCGACCGCGCTCATTTTTACGCGGTCCGCGATGGCCTTTCCTTGGTCGCGTTCAGTTTTCCGCGGTCCACGGTCCCCTGTTTTGAAAAGCACTGTGTTCATTTCATCTGCATTTCTCTAAGGATTAATTGAACCCCAATTCTAATGATCTTTCACTACCTATGTGTTGCTGAAAATGGTGCGATATCGTGGTGGTCCAGACAAATCAAAAGGGAGAGTAGAATCCTCTCGAGGTCAGGGCAAAGGGAAGCAGGATTTGCATCATAAACAAAAACAATACCTCACAAGACCTCCTGCCTACTCGTCAGAAACAAGTGAATATCTCCCATCCCGGGAGGTTTCAGAGAGGGATTCTGCACAACAACCTGAGGCCCAATCTCAACCTTTTCGCCTTGTAAATCAACCTACCTCCTCTTCTGAGTCGTCTGATGGCTCAGAAGGAGGTAGTGAGACTTCAGCACCATCCCCCCCACCTGCTGCAACTCCGGCCTTAACCGTTGCTCATATTCATATTGATGATGAAGAAGAGGTCCTGGATGACGGGAGAGGAAGTGATACACATGCGGCGGGGGGGGGGGG
>ML274129.1:0-34465 GCA_005239495.1 Nicotiana undulata | reverse complement strand
CTTATTGTTATTCAGGTCATGACCTTAACGGTCCAGGCTTAGTATTTCAGATGTTGTGCTGCCCGATCTGTTGGGCCCCCAGTTTAGTTAGCTAGTATGTTTAGTGGCTAACTCGATCGAATACAGTATCGAGTCCAGTTGTGCCTCCCTAGTTTGGGGCGTGACACTACTGCATCCCCCAAGATTGCACGTACAACCAACAGTTGAAAAACAAAGGCACAAAAGCATAGCAATTAGCGAGGTAGAGGTCAGACAATGACGAACGAAAAAATGTCATCAAAGACCCCGACGTCGTGGAAGCCACAAGATCAACTGTGGAAGACCTTGATCCCGTTCAACTGGATAAAAGCGACCACACCAAAAATGCCTGTAACGGCCACAAACTTCAAGAACCAGATAAATTCCATAAATTTTTAACTGACAACGCAGACTTGTTTGACTTCTCCCATGCAAATATGCCATACATCCTGAAGGAAATAGCAACACACAAGTTGAACGTCGTCCCACTATACCCGCCGGTACGGCAAGTTAGAAGAAAATTCAATGTCGCAATAAATGATGTCGTCCGCGAAAGGGTGGAAAAACTGTTCGCGAACGACTCCATCAGGGAGTCAAAGTACACCCAATGGGTCGCTAACGTGGTCATGGTGAAAAGGAAAAACGGGAAATGGCGCATGAGCATGGACTTCACATATCTGACAAGGCCTGCCCGAAAGATTCATTCCCACTACTTCACATTGATCAATTCATCGATGCAACAACAGGGCACGACCTGTTAAGTTTCTTGGACTCCTACTCGGGTTACAACCAAATCCTCATGGAGGAGGAGGACCAGGAAAAAACTACTTTCATCACCCACCAAGGGGCGTACTGCTATAGAGTTATATCGTTCGGACTGTAAAATGCAGGGGCAACCTATCAGAGACTAGTAACCAAAATATTGGAAGAAGAGCTCGGCAAAATGATGGAAGTATATATAGACGACATGTTGTTCAAGTCGAAAAGAAAGGAAGATCACATCGACCATTTGAGGGAAGCCTTCGAAAATTCCTCGGCTTTTTGGTGTCGTAGAGAGGCATTGAGGTTAACCCCGACCAAATCAAGGCTATAGAAGGAATACCATAAAACTTGACCAGCAAGAAGTAGGTGCAAAAGCTGACTGGCCGTATAGCTTCCCTTCGAGGTTCATCTCACGATCCTCTAATAGATGCCACAAATTCTTGGCCGTACTAATAAAAGACAACAGACTCCAATGGAATTCCGAGTGTGTCAACGCCCTGAGATAATTAAAGGCATACTTGTTCTCGCCCCCGCTTCTTGCTAAGGCGAAACCTGGAGAGCGCCTCCCAATCTACTTGGTCGTGTCCGACATTGCAGTGAGCGCAGTCCTGGTCTGCGAAAACAAAGGTACGCAATCTCAAATGTACTGCATTAGTGTAACCTTGGTTGACGCCGAAACGAGGTACCCTCACCTTGAAAATCTAGTCCTGGCTTTAGTCGTAGCTTCACAAAATCTTAGACCTTATTTCCAATGCCACCCTATCTCAGTGGTCATGGCCTTTCCCCTGAGGAGTATCCTACACAAACCCGAGTTGTCGGGTAGGTTGGCTAAATGGGCCATCGATTAAGAGAGCACGATATAACCTATCATCCACGAACAACGATAAAGTTGCAAGTACTAGCCGACTTCGTCGCAGACTTCAGCGCTAAAATAATGTATGAGGTCGAAAGGGAAGCCTCTAGTACTTCCCTTAAGTTACACAACCTATGGATTCTATACACCGATGGCGCCTCCAACGCGTCAGGATCTGGACTCGAACTCGTACTCGAGGTACCAATAGGCAAAGCAATTCGTTAGTCCATACAGTGTCCCGATATGACTAACAATGAGGCCAAGTACGAGGCCGTGATTGCAGGATTAAAACTAGCCCTCAAATACGGAGCACACCGGGTAGTCCTCCGATATGACTCACAACTCGTCGTCAATCAAGTCACAGGGACTTTCCAAATCAAGGAACAAAGGCTATAAAAATATCAGTCAGAGATCTGCAAGCTGCTGCCCGAGTTTGATGAGTGTCAGCTTGACTAGATCCCTCGAGCGCAGAACATCGAGGCAGACGGCCTCACCAAATTAGCGGCATCTACCATAAGTATAAACGTAAAAGAGAACGTGGTCACACTCCTTCACTCAACCATCGACCAAATTGAGGTATGAACTATTAACCTTGACTGGCGCAACTGTATCATCTCCTACCTGTAGGCGTCCTCCCAAACGACAGAAAAGAGGCCAAAAAGCTTTAAATGCAAGCAGCCAAGTATAGAATCGTCAACAACGACCTATATAAGATAACATATGGCGGCTCTCCAGCAAAGTGTCTGGGACCGAACCAGACAAGGGGTGTCCTAGAAGAGATCCATGAGGGTCACTGTGAGGCTCACACCAGCAATCGATCACTAGTCAGATGTCTGATACAAGAAGGCTACTACTGGCCCACAATGAAAAAGAAAGCAACTGATTTGGTTAAAAAATGTGAACAATGACAAAAGTACTCCCCCATGATCCATTAAGCGGACGAGCACCTCCACTCACTCACGTCGCCCTGGCCCTTCATCAAATGGGGAATATCGCCGGCCCACTTCCCGCAGGACGAGGTAATGTGGGATTTCTTTTGGTTTTAAGTGACTATTTTTCTTAATGGGTGGAAGCAAGTGCATTCTCCCAAATACGCGAACAAGAAATGATCGCCTTTATATGGAGGAACATCGTATGTCATTTCGGCATTCCCAAAGAAATCAGTTGTGACACAGACCTCAAATCACAGGGCAAAAGGTCGTTGAATTCTTCGAGAAATGCCACATCAAAAGAATACTCTCCATGCCATATCATCCTGCAGCCAATGGACAAGATGAATCCCCCAACAAAATAATATTAAATATCATGAAAAAGAAACTGAAAAATGCCAAGGGACTGTGGCCAGAGGTGCTACTAGAAGTGTTATAGGCATATCGCACCACGCCAAAGACAAGCACAGGGGAAACGCCATACTCACTAGTCTATAGGACTGATGCAATGATACCGGTCGAGGTCGGGGAACTGATCCTAAGATATTCAAATAAAAGCAGGCCAAGGAATGATGAGAACAGAAGGCAAGATCTCGACGAGGCCGAAGAACGAAAAGACATGGCTTACATAAGAATGGTAGCCCATAAAAAACAAGCAGAGCGATACTACAACAAAAAATCCAAAGTCAGACCACTCAAAGTCGGGGACTACGTACTCAAAGCCAAAACACAGGCGAGCAAAGATCCATAGGAAGACAAACTGGGGACAAATTGGGACGGCCTATACAAAATTAAGGTGGCAGTAAGCAAAGGTTCGTTCCAACTGGAAACAATTTAGGGAAGGGAAAATTGCTACCGAACAATTGGAACGTCGCTCACCTCAACTATTTCAACTTCTAAAGACAAGACGTCCTCTAAGTCATACTCGTTTTTACTCACCCGAGTTTCGTCCCAATTGGTTTTTCTCGAGGAGCTTTTTAACGAGGTGACGGAGAGGGCATCTTGAATTTAAGTATCAGTTCATCGCTCGACCTCTCGATAACTTCTCCAGGTCGACCAATGAAGGGACTACATAGACTGGACTTCTCCGATGCATGTACGAACATAGTAAAAACATGTAAACTTATCCAACGAATGTATAAACAAAACGAAATATACAAACATATGATGTTCACATGTACCCACCAAGTTTACACATTACGCCGACCGAGGAAACAACATTCAACCTCATTCAAGTTAATTTAAAGTCAATATTCGACCTCGCTCGAATCGACTCACATTCGACCTCACTCGAATCGACTCACATTTAACCTCGCTCAAATCGACTCACATTCGGCCTCGTTCGAATTAATTTAAAGTCAACACTCGACCTTGCTCGAACAGACTCGCATTCAACCTCGTTCGAATCAATTAATAAGTCGCAACCAAGGCAGTCAATTGAGAAAAACATTCAATGGAAAAATAAGAAGTTCAAGAACAGAGAACAAAATTATTATCGTTCCAAAAGGTCATCTTACAAGGGGCCAAACAAGTGCCTGCAAAACAAAAAAAAAAGAAAAGAAAGTAAGAACAAAAATTCAAAGGCAAGCATACTACTCTGTTGCAACTCCCTCATCGCCATCACCATCGCCACTAGCGCCCTCACCATTGGAGTATTCATCTCATACCAAGCACCTTAATCGAGCCCGTCCAAGATACCTTCATCATCATCCACCCCAGGTGTACTGGGGTCGTAGCCACAAGCGTCACGAGCTACACGTGCCTTAACACGAGCATCATCGAACTCCGCCTCAGAAGCTTTCTTAACCGTCATCAAACCCCTATATATGTCAAGATGAGCCTCAACATGGACCCACTTCTCGTACAAATCTTGTGGGACAACGGGATAAGTTGAAGCATGGGAGGTAGATGGCTGGGCCTGTTGCTGTGCCTTCTTGGCCTTGAGGATGGCAACCTGCTTGTTTAGATCCGAGACCTCTTCTTCTATACCATCGATACGCTCTTCGAGCCTCGCCTCTTTAAGTGCAGATGTCTCTCTTCACTAGCCCGCTCAAATCTAAAGACGCGGATGGTACCCACTAATGTCGTGGCCTCCGCCATAACAGTCGTTCTGGCTTTCTCTATTCTCTCCAAATCCGCAGCTTTGGCAACCAACTCGTCTCTTAAGTTGTTGGCTCTAGGTTCACTCTGCTAAAGCTCGGCCCGTAAGGATGCCACCTGAGCATGGAGGTCGACACACTCAGCCATGACCCCCCTTCTCACCTCGAG
The DNA here is from genome assembly GCA_005239495.1 of Nicotiana undulata. Taxonomy (NCBI): domain Eukaryota; kingdom Viridiplantae; phylum Streptophyta; class Magnoliopsida; order Solanales; family Solanaceae; genus Nicotiana; species Nicotiana undulata. Next base: position 29,635 of record ML274129.1, on the reverse strand, counting down.
TTCATCATCTTTGTCCCTCAACATCCCTTCGAGCTCGCTGCACCTGCCAATATCTCTCACAAGCTCAACATCATTCTCCTTCAACTCCTCATCCTTCTGTTTCAGCTCGTCCCGGAGAGTTTGGAATTGACTGTCCTCACCAAGTATGCTGACCAGTGCTTGGTGCTTGGTACGATACTCTATGTATTTAGACTTCATCCTCTTATAGAGAGTCACCCTCTTCTTCTCTCAACGGGCACTCTCAATCTCCAGAATGGGAGTCTGATAAGCAAACGAAGAGAGATCAACAAGGACAAATAACATAAAGGAAATAAGAAATTAAAATGCTAAAACATACAACTTACTCGCATGGCTATCCCGGAAATTCCTAGTAACATGTTTGCGTCTTTCAAAGCCTGCAGAGTCCTGTTCTCGGTGTCCGTGCATAGGGAAGCCAAAGCTGGAACTACACGCTCTGAGTTGACCAACAGATTGAAATCCAAAGGGATAACAGTATTTCGAGTAGACCCCTCGGTCCGCACTTCTACCTGAGTAAACCCCTCCTCGAAGGTCCGCACTCCCTCGAGGTCGATGTCTGTGAGCATGTAATTTTTAACCTATCATATATTCCTACAAAATTCAATAAATTAATTAGTTTTATGAATTTTTTGTTGAATTTCAGTGTCGTTTGTGAATTATTTTTGCGTGTATAATCATAATTCGTCTTTTAAAATTCATAAATGATTTAAAGTTGCATAATTAGGTGCATAACATTAATCATTGTTATCAGGGAATTACAAAATTATTCGTCATAGTTAATTAAAATAAATAACAACAAAAATGATGACTATTTGACATAATGTAGATTTAGTGATTAATTACTTAATTTAATCATTTTTTCTAACAAATTATGGAATTTATTCTCTAAATGATTAGGTGTATCAAATTAAATTGTGTTACTCTTGATTAATTTATTAATTAGTCTATAATTAGACAAAGACTAAGTTAGAATTAATCACTACAATTTGTTGAGTTTCAATTTGATTTAAACTAATTGATTAGTTTAGATTAGCTTAAAGGGGGATTAAAATCGGACCCGGGCCAAAATTACCCAGGCCCAAACCCTTATCTATACACCCAAACACCCCAGCCCAAATCCCAAACCCGGCCAGCCCTGTTAACCCCAAAACGACCCCGTTTCGATTAAGAAATCAATCCTAGTTGTTGATCTATTTAGATCCAACGACTGGGAACTAGTTACTCAATTAATATATAACTGTCCTAAACTCACCCCCCCCCCCTCCTACCCTCATTTGCCAAAAGACTAACCCCCTTCGTCTCTCTCTTGACCTCGCCGGCCTCCGCCGTCTACCACCTTGCTCCGCCGGCCGCAAATCGCCTACCGGCAGCGGAGCTCAACCAAATGACCCCAAAATGGCACCAGACAATCCTCTCCTCCTCCTCAACCCCGTCTTACCATTAGTTTTACCAAAAACCCGCCCAAGATTCACTGATTTCAAATCTCAGAATCAGAAACCCTAGATCTCTTCTACCGGTCGATTCTAATACCCTCAATGACTCACACCTACATGAGTCAATAGCTCTTGTTGAGAGATATCGATTCATGCGGGTTTGGATCATTTCCAAACCCCGCTGGAGTCCGGCCAAGGTCTGGCGACTTCAAACTTTTCCGGCCATGCTTCCCTCTAACCCACTGGTACCCCCATGTTCTTCCCATTCCTATAATGATTTCTTAAAAGCATGCCTAGTTTAGTTTTAAAAATTGCCCTAGAACATCACTGTTTCTTTTTTCTTTTTTTCTTATTGACTTAGTTTCAATCTGCTTTCATGCATGTTTAGTTTGTGTTTAACCCTTCTTGAATGATAGCCGTTTTTAGGTTTAGTGATTTTTGATTAGGGTATATGACTGAAATTATTCTGATTAACCATTTTAGTTAGGATTTTATGACTTCACTTATATTATTTGATTCTCCTCCTTAGTCTGTTTCTAATTAGGTTTCATGACTGATTTTTTTTTTAATTTTTGTTCAATCCTGAATTGATGGTCTGTACTTATCCTGTTTTGCCAACCCGTTTCTGATTTAAGCCTCATAACTCCCTTTATGTTTAGATTTTCCAGATTTTTTTCTTTTGATCTTTCTTTTCTTCTTCTTCTGTTTTGCTTGAGACAAATTTGTGAGTTGATTAGTTATAATTTAATGTAAACCTGCATGTCTAGGAATGGTAGATTAGGATAACATTAATTTCACTACTTAATCCTGATTAATTAGTCAAATATTTTATGAAAATATTGTTGTTAGATTGGACTAAAAGTTTATATGACTCGATTATGTTTAGTTTCTGATTTTTCAAAACTGATTTTCCTTTGTAAATAACTCATGTGTATTAGTCAATAGATTTCAACCTTAGTATTAATTAAGCATTAATTAGATCTATCTAAAATAGTAATTGGCCTAAGATTCATATGTAAATTGCTATGATCAATCACTGATTATTGGTGTTAAGTCAGCCTAATTTTAACTCTTAGAGTAGAATTTACGCGTACAATGTCCTGAAGACTGTTTTCATTCGATTTAATTGATTACGTAGTTAGGAGTGAATTAATTAGGATTCTGATTTGGTTAAGTAATAGAGCATTAATCACTTGACTAGTTAAGATTGGGTTTGACACTAAAATAAACCATAGTCTAATAACCTAACTATTTTCCTTAATAAATCAAAATCCTAAAGAAAAGTAAGATCCAACTAATTTAAACATATTAACCTCTCCTCTTAAAGAAACTTGAGCTTCCAACTTCAATAAAGGTTAGCTATTAGTTTAATCAATAAAGTAAGATGAAATTAGCTAATTAGCTTAGTAAATACCCTTAACCTTGAATACTAAAGAAGTAATTCTAAAGGAACTAAGGGGTAATGTAGGAACTTCAGTTGAATAATCTTGGGTGTAACAATCCAAGAAACTTATAGAACTAAGAAAATATCATAAAATCAGATTTTTTTAAGGGTAAAACAGTAATTCTTAAAAGGGAATAAGGGCTGGAAATATAGGAATGTTCTAGAAGAGAGTACAGTTGTTCAATAGGATAAGGATGGACAGTTGTACCTGTACTATTTCAGCCTAAAAAGATAGGGTATATTCTCTAAAGATGCTACCCTAAAATTCCCTATAAATAGACTAGGGTATTCAGCAGCCATGTAGACTTTGACACCCCATGAGAGACCTTTTTGACATCTGAAAACACACTCCTTACACACTATTTTCACACCTGAAAACTCTACACCACTCTTTACACACTCTAAAAATACTATTCTGAAAATACACTACTATTACTCTGAAAAACATAAAAAAAAATATATATACTGAAGTCATGAGTGCAAAAACAGTCTAAAAATCTGGTCTTCCTGTAGCTGTGGTTTTCTTTCCAGAAGAACTAGTTTTATTGCTGATTTGTACTCAAGTTATTGGTATTCAAGATATCATTTCTAGGTTTTTCTTACTGCTAGTTTGGCTGTTGATTTGTTATTGTGCTAAGATTCAGTTTCCAGCTTCTTTGACCTTTATTTGGTCTAAATCTTTCCTTGCTATTTTACCTTTTTTAAGGTATGGAACTTTCACCTCGTATTAAGTAAATTTCTGAATAAAAATCTGCTAAATATCAGTATTTATGTGGGTTGTTAATACAAATTTCATCTTCTATATGTTGATATATGCATACAAGTTTAAATGACATTTCATGATTATGGTTTCTTTCTTTCTAGTTCCAATTTTATGTAAGTGTGCCTTGTAGTTTAACTCCTAATATTTTCTCTTCATCTCTTTCCTGTAGTTCTATGTGTACTAAGACAACATTATGGATCTAAATCTGAGCACCAGTTGGTCAGATTTAGTCCAAAAGATGTATATAATCAACCGTAAAAAAAGGGGCAAGAAAAAAGGGGCCCATGAACCCTGGGAATTGAAATAGGCATCTGATGGAGTCCAATTCAAAGGCAAAGTAGTGTTGTTAGTTATTAGGGACTGATTAATCTAAGGTGTTAAAATTTCTGGATTAAATGTAAATTCAGGTTTAATTATCTATATAAGATTATTTTATTTGGTGCTTCTTTGTAGAAAAATCATATCCCCCCCCCCCCCATATTTTGAATTTAAGATTTTAGCTATTGTAATATTGTGGACTGGACTTCATTAAACTTATATTCAACTGCATTTTTGTTTTCTTATTTTTCCTTCAAACCTGGAATTTTCAGTTCTTCAAAATTATAAGGGAAAGTGTATCGATTTGAGCCATACATGTGAAGATCACTCGAATTGGGCTAGACACATGAACATATCCCAGTTAGGCCTGACAGAGTCTAGACTTCAGGTCATTGGGCCTGGAGTGTTGAACCCAAAAAAAAAATTAAGTAATTAATGGCCAGTTTTCGCCAATATGGTTGTGTATTTTGATTTACCAAATTTACTGGAATCGAGCAGTTTCATAATGCTGAGCTGCGAGTTTCAGATCAATATCAAAAAATAGATTTCGAGTCTAAATTAGCCTATCATGGCAACAATTTAAAAACTGTTCTTTTTCTGAATAAAATGGCAATGATCCAGTTTTGCTACTTTAGTATTTTCTCCCGATTTAAAGTCTTTCCTAAACTGATCAAGTGATTTTGACTCAAGAAACCTTGTTATTTCAGTCTTTAAACAGCCATGTGTGACATAAGGAAAAGTTTTAGGAAAGGCCTTTTAGATTCATGGACCGATCCATCTATATGCACGAAATATCCTTGTCTAACTAAATGGGTCAAATAGTAGTGAAACCTTACATATCTTGCAATGATATTATATCCATAATTAAAGCTTGCTTTACTTATTGCCATATAATTTGAAATGTGTTAGCATATTTATTTCCTGTACACTTAGAATCTCCCGTATAAATATTTTAGTTCGAACCGTGTATCTCTTTCACAAATAGCATAAAATAGAATTACTGTTGATACCCAATTTGTCCTCAAATTATTTTAAAATTTGCACATATACCTTCAAAATCACTTTTTATGATATTTGGTATTTTTCCATATTTTTATCAATTTATTTTTCTAATTTATTATGTCCTTTACATCCAATAATTATTCATAAATTGCATTACAAATAATTTATAAATATTTCTTAGCTTTATATATCATTCTTAATCCTATTAGGATTTAGTTATTTCACAAATTAGCCAATTTGACATTATTTGGCTATAATTACGATAATTGTGCAATTTATAGCCTAATTGTACATTTTATGCTATTTTAATTCAATAATCAGTCATTTTATATTTTAAACACTAGTTAACTACCTTAATTTCGTCTATTTAGCCTTAATTTCATTTTATCTAATTATTAGCTATTTTTATTAATTATTTATCTATTTTTATGGGTATTTAACAAATAGCCAATTTTTATTTAAAATCTAGCCTAAATCAAATCGGATCCTAATCCATTTAATTGGCTCAAGACGACCCAAGCGCAATATCTAAGCCTACCCGACCCAATCTTGTGTGTAATCTGGACCGTTGATCAAATTAAATCAACGGCCCATATTCAGTCTTACCAAATTAAGACCTAACGACTCCCCCCCCCCCCCTCATTCACTCCCCGTTCAATCATCTGTCTACCTACCTCTATCTATATCTTTGGTTCTCTCTAGAACCTTCTCGTCTCCCTCCTCTCCGATGGACTCTGTCCTCCTTCTCCGACCACCTCCCTCGCCGGAAGCTATGTCCTCTCACCATCCACTAGCCTCTGCTTCACCCCACGCCAGTTTGATACTATTATGAGGTCCTCAGGTGAACCTGGAGCGGTTCAACTCCTACACATGGTCCTTCGTGCCATTTTCCAGCCACCTCCAGCCGTCCGAGTAAGATTTATGACTTTTCTGGCTAAATCCAGTAACATTATAAGGTTTTCTTATCTTCTCTGGGTTCTCTGAAACCCTAACTCTCAAGATTGTCCGATTTTCTTTTAGATTTGTCTTAGATCTGTGTATATTATGAAACTTTTACATGTTTCCTTCAAAAACCTTCCTATTTCTAAACGTTTCTTTGTCTCAAAATTAGGGTTTCATAACCCCTCTTTCAAAATAATTTTTTTTCTTTCGCTTTTCGTATCATTCTGTGATTCTTTCTATGTTTCAACGATTTATTTGAAGTTCTCTTTTCATTTGACTTATTATGTTGAAAACTCTATGTTTCTGAGTCTCTCTTTGACTGATGTGTTCGTTTAATTGTATGAACTCTTATTTCCCATAAGCGTTTTGAGATTTCTGTGCTCTTACCCTATTTTTGCTCATTAGGGTTCTTGATTTTGTTTTCTTCTGCTTATATTGTGTTCATTCCATTTAATCCCTTTAGTGTTACTGCTTTGTCTCTAAACCTATGTGATTTTGCTACGATAGTCATTAGGGTTTTCTCACTCTTTAATTCTCCTTGTTCGTTTAATGTGTGGTAGCATCGAATCCTTGATTCTATGTGGTTCTTTACCTTGCTATGCTTTTGCTTGCCTATTATTTTCCTAATTGATGTTATTCCTGTTCGAATCCTTGATTCTATGTGGTTCTTTACCTTGCTATGCTTTTGCTTGCCTATTATTTTCCTAATTGATGTTATTCCTGTTCGAATCCTTGATTCTCTGTAATTTTACTTCGTTAGGGTTCCTGATTTATTATTTGAATCCCTGATTTCTTGAGATTTGAAAAACCTTATTGATTTCTTATGGACTATTCTTACTAACTTTCGACTTTTAACTTATTTCTTACCTTGTTACATGGTTGATTTACCGTTAATTGATCCTTATTCCCTTAATTAAAATCCGATGAACCTAGTCTCAATTGCATACTTGTAATGGGATGAAATTATTTCCTTATATGGTATATGCATGGGAACTTTCCTTATTTGTTATTTGCATATTATCCATTTGAATTTAACCCCTTCAATCAAGGTATACTCATGCTGATTTCACACTGTTTGAATGTTCCCTTTACTCTATATATGGTCCCTTTCCTTATTTATACTCACCGTTTGAATAACTCCCTTAATTATGGGAGTACTTGGGCTGATTTCACTCGAACTGATACTAAGTTCCATAATTGTTAATTAATTCTGATTTTTACTTTATTTCAACCCAGCTTTCAAAAACTATATATATGTATGCTCTTCTCTCATTTTACACGGAACTAACTTGTTCAACTATCTCTCTCACAACTAAAACTTGTTACTCTCTTTATTCTCTCTTTTGTGTTGCTTGCTACTACTCTAAGTTAGCCGGCTGCAAGCCAAGGCTAACTATTGTGCATCTCCTATATTTTGCTTTGTGTTACTGCTTTCTTCACCTCACTGGTATGTTCTAATTCAGATTTCAGTTCTCCAACCAATATGTTTCTACTACTATTGCAATTCATTGTGTTTCTAATTTGCTTTCATTTATTACTTTGTTGTTCAACATGTAATTAAGATCTTGAAGCTCATATACATGTTAAGTTATGATTTGTTTGTCATGACCAACATGTCTCTGTATACTTAATACATGTTTCTTATATGAATCCCCCATGCCTGTGTTTGGTACATTATTCTGATTAGAGTCATTATTGTTTGGTATTGTTATGATGGTCTAATCATATACCCCATTCTATTCCCCAATTCCCAAACCCCTTAGGATCTCTGATTGTTTATGCATACTCCTACCTGTTACATGTTTAGTACTTTGTACCTATGTGTCCCTCAAATCCCCTTACCCCTGTTTGTGGTTGTTGGACCATTATGGGTCCTTTGTGTGATGCTGACTTTGCCTTGGTTCTGAGATTGGTGTTCATGTTCTTTCAAATTGTTTTCACCAGTTTAACTTTTGTTATGAAAAGCTATTGCCATTAAGTCTCTTTTCCAAAACTGTTTTGTTACCCAAAGTTTTCAAACTATATCAAGCACTCTCACCCTACTCTTAGATTATTAAGTTCTTCCCCTTTTGTGTGAGCATTGCCTTGGGACCCTTGAGCTCCCTCTGAACTTTGACACACAAAAGTTGGCCTTTTCACATTACACTTACTCTATCTTGGCTATGAAATCTGGGTGTGAGCGCTGCCCCAGATCCCTTGAGATCCTTAGGGAACTCTGACACACCCGGATTGTGTAAAGGCTGTGAAACATTACTTGGCATTGAGGACATGGAGATCTGGGCCTATATTGTAGGCTCCCTATAGTTAACTTCTTATTTTCTTTATTTTCAGTTATGTAATTCATATTCAATGGCATGTAATAATTAATTGTAAACAACTCTGGGGTCAGATAATAAAAAATGGGTGGGTGATATGCATGTTGTAGTATAATCAAGGGTAGAGACCATCTTTACATATTTACTTTCTCTATGCGCAACAACAACCATGTTTAGGTACAACATATGCCAAGCATGCCATGCGTTAGATATCATGCTATTTAGGCTCACATAGATTGTTTTCTTTCAGCATGTCATCTTTTATTACCCTCACTTAGAAATCATGTCTATATGGCAAATAATACCAACAAAAAAATAAATCGCTATTATGTGATTCTTCCTTGTAAACATGTTCTGAAACTTCATTTAGAGATAATGTATTAGGATAAATGTATTAATATCAGTTGTTATTCAAGCTGCAACCATTCTCTACACTTATCAAACATGTGTTAAGATAAACAAGCATTAAAAACTGTCACATATGCTATTCCTGAAACTGTGCATAATGTTGTAATTCTATGTGCATTTAGAGGTCATGTTTTAGCGACTGCATGTGCACCATTCTGCATTAGACATCATGTTATAGGATCGTACTCATTTAATTACACTTAGTTTAAATACAGATGTATAAAAGAGTCTTCATGTTCTAACAAACCGGTAACTAGTCTTTGAACATTTGCAACACTTAGAACAACATGTTATTAAGTATAACGAGTTGAAGCTGTTATCAACTCTGAATAACTGTTGCACGCCTAGGTAAGCCTTAGGTAATCAACCACAAGGAAATAAAACCAGAACTATCTTTTTGTAATTAGTGCTTGACTGTCAGCATGTTTAAATCCCGTAGGCAAGCCTGATTAGGACTTCCTCTCTGAGTTATGCAATAAATATGTCTTTGTGTTATCACTTAGATACCATGCATAGGATCAGAATCTGAATCTGCACCTTAATGTGTATGAGTCATGTTGTCTACATGTATTGTGTGTGGAGGTATATCTGAGCCTTTTTTTTGTCTTCCATGCTCCCCTTAATTGAAGTCCTATCTGTTTTTCTTATATGTCGCCTTAGTATTTTCACCTTTAAAACTTGAGGGTCTGCCTAGCACCTCCTTCATAGGATAAAAGTTCTAAATTCCTCCGGGACTGGTAGGAAGGGACGGGTAACAACATGCAATAGAGGTCGATACCAACCCTCGCTTTAGTTAATTTCACGGGGTGGAAAAGGGTAGATATTGACATGATGACCGGTGCGCTAATACCACGTGTATCCCCTCTTCGAGGAGTGTCATACTGGGTATTGCATTGATGTGATCCATATTATAAGTGAACCTAGGATACCCATTCACTTTCACAAACATGCTTAGATTGTAATTCCTTTCAAAATCTAGATTTCCATTAACTGTTTTCAAATATCTGTGTACTTAGACTTAAATCCCCTATTATTTTAGCCATACTTGTTTATCTGCCAAATTGTACAAATTCACAAAAAAATGTTTGGCCGGGAACACACTTGTGGATCCTGAGGGGTGCCGAACACCTTCCCCTTAGGATAATTTCAAGCCCTTACCCTGTCTCTGGTTGTCAAACGTAGTTATAAATGAACCCCCTAGGTGCCCTAACGCACCTTAAAATCGTTAGGTGATGACTCTTCAAAATGCAAACCCCCTTTCCCAAAAGGAATGAGTTGTCTCAACCAATGTCTTAAACCCTTTTTCAACTGGGCCCCGAAAGGAGTGCCTTGTGGGAGAAAAAGGGGGTTCTACAGCATGGAACCTCTGATGGGGATATACTTAGGCTTTTACCATTTCAAATCGCTTTTGTGAATTTGTACCCCTATGTGCCATTATTTGTTTAATTCCTTTAAGCGTTTAATTCTTCTTCAAAGGTAACTGACATATCTTTTTTTTCTCCCTTTGTAATCATTTTAAATTATAAACTGTTGTATTTATTGCTTTTATAAAACGTGCAAATACATGGCTATGTGTTTACTTTATTGCATTATTCATGATCCAACATCATATTCCACTCGTGCTAAAGAAAATTCTATAGCAACGCTTGATGAGTGGTTGCGCCCTTCCTATATCATTACCCCCTAAATTTGGAAAGGCTTATTTGCGGTAAAAGTAGTCGATCAGCGGTGCAGTAAACGGTTCCGTGTTTTTCCCCCTTGAGTTATCCGCTCAAGGATACCAGTCTAAAACCCCATAGAAACCTTACTACGTTATACTGCTGTGTGAATCATGGTCAACCCTAGCCAGGCTAACATGTTGTCCGCACAATAGCCTTTAAGATAGCCTTCTCCAGAAGTCCACTGGTTTCCATCAACCCAAATGGACATCATCATATTCTGTGCATTTATTTGGAGAATTGAATGTTTCATGCTAATTATTGATGTGAAATAGTCGAGTCCGGTGGGGGTAAGGGCCTAACCTTGTTTTCCTTGCACAAATATGAGGCACGAATTCCCCAGATTCGGCATGGTTACCAACATCCACCCAAAATTGCTGAGTTGGTGGGAAGATCTGCATTCTAGCGACAAAACACTCGTCAAGAAGTATCTGGGTAATCAGTCGTCCCTCATGGACATCCAACCTAATAACATGAGTTGAGGGGACCGAAGGTGGACATCTAGCCAGAGCATACAACTGCTAGGACTCTGCGAGCTGGGGAATCTATTCGAGGGAATCAAGGATGCCGAGTCTGGGGAAGGTCCTTTTGGGACCAAGTAGATAGGAATTTACTTTTTTCCTTTATTGATGTAATAAGGCCAATGGCCATTAGTGATTTTACTTCTTGCTTATTTAGTGTCATTTTGGGATTCGTCTATTTTTACATCAATAAAATGAGGCATTTAGCATTTTTAAGTTCTGCAAATCAATTTTTCGCTAGGCCTACCTCAGGCACTAAGAGGTTCCCAAATTAGGACACGCTTTACATTCCCTCACTATGTGTTTAAATACTGCAATACTTTTTCATAATCCTCACTAACTTGGCTACCTTTTTGTTTTGTTTTGTTTCTTTCCTTTATTTGTTCCCCTCCCCAAAGGTTAGTTCGTGCACTCTGGAATCATCATCTTATCTCACAAGATCCAGGGGCCCTCCACCCACTCCTCCTAGTCCTCCTAAAGGCAAGAATAAAATGGAAGATTTAAGCAACATCAGGAAGGAAAACACAGTTGAACGGGTAGAGGCCACTGATGGCCAAGGTATTTAGGTTCCAAATGAGAATATGTCGCAACTTGAACATAAGTTATTGAAATTCCAAGAAGAGCTTGATCAGGTTCGAAATTTGTCAAACCTGTCATTTACCCTCAACATCCCAAACGTCAGCCTACCCAACATTCAAAATCCTACACCTCCGCAAAATATCCCAAAACAGCAGAACATCCTACACCTCACCATCATGCCACTCCACCAAAGAACCAATGTAACACCTGCCATACCCCAAATAACACTCCACTACTTATCCCAGAACCTTAGAACTCCATAAACGACCATATCTACACTCATACACCATGCCACCATAACAATCCTATATACGTGGAAACCGTGCCACACTCCACTCCACTGATAAAAAGGATCTGCTTATCAGGAACTTGGCCGAGGAACTAAAGAAGTTGACCAGCTGGGTTCAAGGCGTTGAGGGAATCAAGGGAGTCGAAGGACTGAACTATGAGGACCTCTGCATACAGCCTGATGTCAAACTTCCTGAGGGGTACAAACCTCCTAAGTTCGAAATGTTTGATGGTACAAGTGATCCACGGGTCCATCTGAGGACCTATTGTGACAAGATGGTTGGAGTAGGAAAAAATGAAAGGATCTGCATGAAGTTGTTCATGAGGAGCTTGAAAGGAGATGCCTTGTATTGGTACATCAACCAGGATCCCAAGAAGTGGTCAAACTGGGTAAGCATGGCCTCTGACTTCATGGACAGGTTCAGATTTAATACAGAGAACGCACCATACGTGTTCCGAATGTGCTAAGGTCAGACCCACCTTAGAGGAGGAGCAGATGAACAAGTTCTTTGTCCGGGCTCAGGACCCGCAATACTATGAACGGTTGATGATGATTGAGAACCACAAGTTCTCCGACATTATCAAATTGGGTGAAAGGATTGAAGAAGGTATTAAAAGTGGTATGGTCACAAATTTGAAGCCTTACAAGCTATGAATAAGGCTTTACAGTCCGGTGGTGTGTCCAAGAAAAGGGACGTGGGAGACGTGATGGTTGCATTGAGAACCAAATCCCCACTCAAATACCAAACTTACCTAACACCTCCACTCATATATCAACCAACCCCGAATTACCAAGCACCCTCACCCTCATACCAAGCTCCCCCACCAACTTATCAGTCATCACCACCACCTACATATCAACCTACTTCACCCAGATACTCCCAACCCGCTCATGTTTACCACACCTACAATTCTCAGCCATCCCATTATCAATCACCTCCTGCACGCCAAAACTTCCCTAGACCTCGACCGAATTTTGATCGCTGACCTCCAAAACAATATACCGCCATCTACGAACCTATCAACCAGCTGTATGAGAAGCTAAAGGCTGCTGATTATGTCACCCCCATCCCTGCTGCAAACCCTGAAAATCCTTCCCAGTGGGTTAACCCAAACAAATCTTGTGCATACCACTCCGGCATGAAAGGACACACCATCGACGAATGTCGTTCTTTGAAAGACAAAATACAGTCCTTGATCAATAACAAGATCACTGTGGAAAAAAAATCAGCTCCAAACGTCCGCAACAATCCTCTTACAGACCATAAGGGTGGAGGTATCCACATGATTAAAATAGAAGATGACTGGGATCCCGAGGGAGCGATCGGGTTGATCACAAAAGCCGATAACCCAAAGAAACCGGAAATTACTCTCAATCCAATAATAGTCCATGTCCAACCGTCTAAGGATGCTGAGGTAAATATGTCCACACCTCTTGAGTTTGAAGCAACGCCACCCGCAAATACACTGGTACCAATTGAGGTTGAATTCGTGTCTCCGGAAAATGCACCCGCACCATTTGAGGTTGCAGTCTTGCCACCCAAGGCACATGTTCCATTCGAAGTAAGGATAGTCTCACCGATCACAGTGGCGATGTCAACCACGCCACCTTTCTATACAAATGTTGTACCCTGGGACTATACAGCCGAGGCGAGAAGGAAAGGTAAAGTCAAGACTGAAGAAGCTGTCGTAGCACAGGGTATGACGAGAACTGGTAGAATCTACACACCTGAACATCTGGCTGAGAAAAGCAAGCAGGCTTCCAATAGGACACCCCTTATTGAGACAGGTCCGGACGACCTTTGGAGGAAAGTACAAGCCAAGGAGTATTCGGTCATCGACCAGTTGAACAAGACGCCGACACAAATATCCATTCTCTCTTTGCTGCAGAATTTTGAGACGCACATGAGCGCTTTATTGAAGGTGTTAAACGAAGCCTATGTGCCAAACAACATCACTAGCGGGGAAATGGCCAATATGGTAGGCCAAGTGCTAGAAAGACATAAGATCACCTTTCATGAAGATGAGTTTCTCCTAAAGGGTTGGGGCACAACAAAGCACTGCACATCACCGTGCAATGCGAAGATTATTTCATCACCAGAATCTTGATCGATGGAGGATCCAGTCTTAACATATGTCCGCTGATAACACTCAAGAAACTGGGTAAAGGTATGCATGAGATAAAGGATGGAGCAATCAATGTAAAGGCTTTAGATGGTTCTCAGAGGTCCACCATTGGTGAGATCAGTCTGTGCCTGCAAATGGGACCAACTTGGTTCGAGGTCGATTTCCAAGTAATAGATGTACCAACGTCCTATAACTTGCTATTAGGACGACCATCGATCCATGTTTCTAGGGCTGTAGCATCAACGCTACACCAGGCAGTGAAGTTTGAGTGGAACCACCAGGAGGTGATTATTCATGGCGATGGTAGCAACCCTATTTATAGTCGCCAAACCATTCCGGCAATCGAAGGAAGAAGGAAGCTAGGTGGAGAAACTTACCACCACATTGAACGGGTCAATGCTATCGACAAAGACAAATGGTGGGATAGCAAAATCGAGAGCATACTAAACTGGAGTGGGTACGAGCCTGACAAAGTCTCGGCAAGAACCTCCAAGGAATCTCTAAACCCATAAAGCTCAAGAAACATGGTACTACCTTCAGTTTGGGATATGAATACACACGGGAAGAATTCAATAGATGGTCGCCACCATGGCGCGGTCCTTACTACCCTTTGGAGTAGCCAATACCACACCTGCAGCAGACCTATCGGCAAGCTGGCATTATTTATGGGACATACGAAGAGGAAGCACTCGCCGCATTGAGTAACTTATTCCTAGATGATGATGACTTGGACTGTTGTGTTATTCTCGAGGAGGAGGGGGAGGAAGGCCCTTCCATACAGGCTATGAGTAAAGGAGCATACCTCAAGTATTGGACCAACAGGACAAACAAAGACCGACGAGCCTCGGGGTAGCAAGGCTAAAACAAGCGTTATTCATTGTTTTTCTTTGATAAATGATTTTCCTTTCGCATTTTAATTCCTGCAATAAGATCGTCAATGTTCAAAATAACTATTCAATTTATCAAAAACATTTTAATTTTTCGTATGAATCAATATTTATTGCTATCATTTTTTCTCTCATCACTTTACCTATACATCATTACTATTACCTGTCTTGATGACCCAATGACTGTGACATGCAACGAGACAACGCAACAAATGGACATTGATACAGAGGAAGATGACATACCTGATGAGATTATCAAGGAAGTCGAGAATTTTGAGAACGGACCTAAGTCCAACCTGGACGAGACCGAAGTTGTCAACTTGGGAGACTCAGAAAACGTCAAGGAAACATGAATAAGCATTCACCTATCACCATCAGAGAAGAAAGAATTCACGGAATTTCTAAAGGAGTATGAGGACATATTCGCCTAGTCGTATGATGACATGAATGGTCTGAGTACATCTATTGTGGCTCACAAACCGCCAACCAATCCAATGTGTCTACCGGTAAAGCAAAAGCTCAGAAAGTTCAAGCCTAATATGAGCTTGAAAATCAAGGAAGAAATCACCAAGCAAATCAACGCTAAGGTTCTCAGGGTAGTGGAATACCCAACATGGTTAGCCAACATTGTGCCAGTACCAAATAAAGATGGGAAGTTCAGATTCTGTGTCTACTACCGGGATCTCAACCGGGCCAGTCCGAAAGACGACTTCCCCTTGCCTAACATAAGCATCCTGATTGACAATTGCGCCAAGCATGAGCTAAAGCCATTCGTTTATTGCTTCGATGGTTATCATCAGATCTGGATGGATGAGGAAGATGCTGAGAAAATGGCTTTCATTACGCCGTGGGGAGTATATTGCTATAAGATGATATCGTTCGGCCTGAAGAATGTTGAGGCCACTTGTATGAGGGCTATGACCATTATCTTCCACGATATGATACACAAGGAGATCGAGGTTTATGGGGATGACATAATTATCAAGTCCAAGAAGGCCACTGGTCATAATGAAGATTTGAGGAAGTTTTTCAAAAGGTTGCAGAAATACAATCTGAAGCTGAATCCCACAAAATGTGCATTTGGGGTTCCCGCCGATAAGCTGCTCGGGTTTATTGTGAGCCATCGAGGAATAGAACTGGATCTATCAAAGGTCAAAGCCATTCAAGAACTACCACCGCCAAGGAACAAGAAAGATGTGATGAGCTTCTTGTGAAGGCTTAACTACATCAGCCAATTCATAGCACAATCTACATTTATCTGTGAGCCGATCTTCAAGATGCTAAAGAAGGACGCCGCAACCAAGTGGACCGATGATTTCCAAAAGGCCTTCGACAGAATTAAGGAGTACTTTTCAACACCACCAGTCCTAGTACCACCTGATCCGGGTAGACCTTTCCTACTCTACCTTGCAGTATTAGTTGGAGCCTTCGGCTACGTTCTGGGGCAGCATGATGAAACAGAAAGAAAGGAGCAAGCCATCTATTATCTCAGCAAGAAATTCACTTCGTACGAGGCTCGGTATTCTCTATTAGAGCGCACCTGTTGTGCTTTGACTTGGGTCGCTCAGAAGCTGAGGCATTACTTCTGTGCTTACACAACATATCTTATATCGAGAATGGATCCCTTAAAGTACATCTTTCAGAAGCCCATGTCCACTGGCAAACTAGCCAAGTGGCAAATCCTGTTGATGAGTTCGACATTGTTTATGTAACTCAGAAAGCGGTCAAAGGACAAGCACTGGCGGACCACCTTGCTGAAAACCCCGTGGACGAATATGAACCCCTGAAGACGTATTTTCCCGATGAGGAGGTATCATTCATAGGAGAAGACATTGCAGAATCCTATGAAGGTTGGAGAATGTTATTCGATGGAGCAGCGAACTTCAAAGGAATTGGCATTGGAGCAGTCCTAGTGTCAGAAATCGGTCAGCACTATCCAGTATCTGCCAAACTCAAATTCCCCTGCACCAACAATATGGCCGAATATGAAGCCTGCGTCTTAGGGATCAACATGGCCATTAACATGAATGTTCAGGAGTTGTTAGTGATTGGTGATTCAGACCTACTGGTACATCAGGTACAAGGAGAGTGGGCTACCAATAATTCCAAGATACTGCCGTATATGCACCACGTACAAAAGTTAAGAAAGAGGTTCACGAAGATAGAGTTTCGACATGTCCCCAGAATCCAGAATGAGTTCGTCGATGCATTGGCTACTCTGTCGTCTATGATTCAGCATCCAGACAAGAATTTCATTGATCCCATCCCAGTGAAAATCATCCAGCTTACTATGACCATGTAGAAGAAGAAGCAGACGGAAGGCCTTGGTTTCATGATATCAAATAATATTTGGCAAAGGGAGAGTATCCAGAGCTTGCAAATCCTACTCAGAAATGCACACTTCGGAGACTGTCCAACAACTTCTTTTACAGCGGAGGAATCTTGTATAGGAGGACTCCTAATTTGGGATTATTAATATATGTCGATGCAAAGGAGGCCTCCAAACTACTTGAAGAGATTCATGCTGGGGAATGCGGCCCGCATATGAATGGGTTTGTCTTAGCAAAGAAGATACGCAGGGCTGGTTACTTTTGGATAACTATGGAAACGGACTGCATCCAATATGTCCGAAATGTTGCCGCTATCAGGTACACGCGGATATGATAAAGGTGCCTCCAAACGAGCTTAATGCAACGAGCTCCCCATGGTCGTTTTCCGCCTGGGGCATGGATGTCATTGGACCAATCGAGCCTATCGCCTCCAACGGACTCAGGTTCATCCTAATAGCCATCGATTATTTCACCAAATGGGTCGAAGCAGCATCCTACAAAGCAAATCAAACACAAGAATTCCACAGCCTACCGACCTCAGATGAATGGAGCTATAGAAGCCGCTAACAAAATCATCAAGAAGATATTGAGAAAGATGATAGAAAAGCACAAGCAGTGGCACGAGAAGTTATCATTTGCTTTACTGGGATATCGCACCACTATCCGCACATCGACCGGGGCAACCCCTTATATGCTGGTTTATGGTACAGAGGTTGTTATTCCCGCTGAGGTAGAAATTCCTTCCCTAAGGATCATACAAGAAGCTGAGCTCAGCGATGCAGAGTGGGTAAAGAGCCGTTATGAGCAACTAGCCCTCATAGATGGAAAGAGAATGAATGCGGTATGTCACGGTCAACTCTACCAAAATAGAATGACCAGAGCCTTCAACAAAACAGTCAAGCCGATATCGTTCGCACCAGGGCAACTGGTGTTAAAGAAGATTTTTCCACATTAGGATGAAGCCAAATGGAATTTCTCTCACAACTGGCAAGGCCCATACATGGTTCACCGAGTGCTGACAGGAGGAGCTCTCAAACTTGCAGAGATGGACGGAGAAGTCTGGCCAAAGCCAATCAATTCAGATGCAGTCAAGCGCTATTATGTGTAATCTTTATGCTTGATGTAAATTAAACTATGCCTGACCTGATTCCCGTTTAAGAGGGGATACGTAGGCAGCCCTATGGGTTCGGTCACAGTTCAATAAAATTTTCATTTCCCCCCCAACTGAAAATTGGGGCAGAATTTTGAGGAGGACCCTCAAAATTCCAAAGTAAGTTCTGCCAATCGCCGCTCGAGCAGCAGTTAGAAACATCAATCCATCAAACTGGGCAGAATTTAGAGGAGGACCCACAAAATTTCGTAGCTATAGAGGTTGCAATGTCTTGAGCCGCGTCACGGTCGTCTGTTCATCTAAAAGATATTTTAAATTATATATTTATATTGTATTTTTACAAAATCATGCATATTTGTTCTTGGAAACAACTTTGTTTAGAAACACTACCCCCAATGATACAGACAATATCATCAGATCAAGTCGGACAAGTCAAGCAAAGTCAGCGGAGATACGAGCTAACTTTCCCCTTACAGAACTCACGATTTTTCTTTGGCTGCAGGCACTAAGATCGCAAAATCCCGAACATACTATCCACCCGAAGGACATATATTGTTCAAAGACACAATTCTCCAAACCCGTCGCACACACCGACATCCATTATCAACATAAACGATACTTCACAATCACGATGATCCCAATGATCACCACATTGCAATCTGTTATTAGCTAAGAAATTTCATTGTCATTTATTCCATCTTGCATAACGCTACCTTTCTGCCTTCTGAGACTAAGCATTGTCTCCATCTGCATTACATAAGACTACCATTCTTCCTTCCACTTGCATAAGGCTACCGTTCTGCCTTTCGAGGTTAAGCTCTACCTACATCCGCATTTTTGCATAAGGCTACTATGCTGCCTTCCATTTGCATAAGGCTACCTTTCTGCCTTCCGAGACTAAGCACTGTCTCCATATGCATTGCATAAGGCTACCATTCTGCCTTCCACTTGCATAAGGCTACCGTTCTGCCTTCCGAGGTTAAGCTCTAACTCCATCCGCATTTTTGCATAAGGCTACTATTCTGCCTTCCATTTGCATAAGGCTACCTTTCTGCCTTCCGAGACTAAGCATTGTCTCCATCTGCATTGCATAAGGCTACCATTCTACCTTCCACTTGCATAAGGCTACCGTTATGCCTTCCGAGGTTAAGCTATACCTCCATCCGCATTTTTTGCATAAGGCTACTATTCGGCCTTCCACTTGCATAAGGCTACCATTCTACCTTTCGAGGCTAAGCTATGCCTCCAATTTACTTTTCGTCGAAACTAAATAATATCTCAAGCACTATTTATTTCGCTTTTTCTACGGGCTAAGCTCTTCCCTTCAATACGCAAGACTAAGCTTTGTCTTGTCAGCATCATACTATTGCATCTCCATGGGCTGAAATATCGCCAACTTATCCAAAGGCGTCATCATTCGGAGGCACCATCTTCATGGCTCGAGAACACCATGCCATGGCCTGAGGATCTCTTTCAATCTTTTGCATATCATTATTCAAAGGCGTCATGGTTCGGAGGAACCATCCTCATGGACCGAGAACATCATTTCATGGCCTGCGAATCCTGCATCAATAAATCCATGGCCCAGGACTTCATGGTCTGAGGACGTCATCCTTAAATGTCCAAAGACAGCATTTATGGTCCGACGGGAATCTGCATCATGTTTAAATTACGCGATATATGCTTGTATTGTTTATTCGCAGGTGATTCGGCGAGCAACGGTCATCCTGGCAGGAGCGGTCCCGCTCTAGTTCTCCTAACTACCCCGTAAGTCGTTTGTTCACCCAACCCCATACGTTGCGTCCGTTCTTGTGAGACTTCATCGATATACTTCGCCAATGACTCCTGAACTACATACGGCCTGATTCCTGTAAAACCAGGGATATGTAGGCAACTCAGAAACCAGGGTGCGGCCTAAACCTCTTCAAACCATTTGGCTCGGTCAAAATTGGCCATCATATCTTTACCCGACAACTCTTTCGTCCTTCTCGGGTAAAGAGGGGCAGCTGTTGATACCCAATTTTTCCTCAAATTATTTTAAAATTTGCACATATACCTTCAAAATCACTTTTTATGATAATTGGTATTTTTTCATAATTTTCCATATTTTTATCAATTTACTTTTCTAATTTATTATGTACTTTACATCCAATAACTATTCATAAATTGCCTTACAAATAATTTCATAATATTTCTTAGCTTTATATATCATTCTTAATTCTATTAGGGTTTAGTTATTTCACCAATTAGCCAATTTGGCATTATTTGGCTATAAATTACAATAATTTAGCAATTTATAGCCTAATTATACATTTTATGCTATTTTAATTCAATAATCAGTCAATGTATATTTTAAACACTAGTTAATTACCTTAATTTTGCCTATTTAGCCTGAATTTTATTATATATAATTATTAGCTATTTTATTAATTATTTATCTATTTTTATGGGTATTTAACAAATAGCTAGTTTTTATTTAAAATCTAGCCTAAATTAAATAGGGTCCTAATCCATTTAATTGGCCCAAGACAACCCAAGCCCAATATCTAAGCCTACCCGAACCAATCCTCTGTGTAATCTGGACCGTTGATCAAATTAAATCAACGACCCAGATTCAGTCTTACCAAATTAAGACCTAACGACTACCCCCTCTTCCCCTCATTCACTCCCTGTTCAATCATCTCTCTACCTCCCTCTCTCTCTCTATCTCTGGTTCTCTCTAGAACCTTCTCGTCTCCCTCTTCTCCGATGGACTATGTCCTCCTTCTCCGACCACCTCCCTCACCGGAAGCTATGTCCTCTCACCATCCACTAGCCTCTACTTCACCCCACGCCGGTTTGATACCACCCTGAGGTACTCAGGTGAACCTGGAGCGGTTCAACTCCTACCCATGGTCCTTCATGTCATTTTTCGGCCACCTCCGACCTTTCAAGTAAGATCTATGACTTTTCCGGCTAAATCCAGTAACATTATAAGGTTTTCTTATCTTCTCTGGGTTCTCTGAAACCCTAGCTGTCAAGATTGTCCGATTTTCTTTTAGATCTGTGTATATTATGAAACTTTTACATGTTTCCTTCAAAAACGTTCCTATTTCTAAACGTTTCTTCGTCTCAAAATTATGGTTTCATAACCCCTCTTTCAAAATGATTTTTTTTTCTTCCGTTGTTAGTATCATTCTGTGATTCTTTCTATGTTTCAACGATTTATTCAAAGTTCTCTTTTCATTTGACTTATTATGTTGAAAACTCTATGTTTCTGAGTCTCTCTTTGACTGATGTGTTCGTTTAATTGTATGAACTCTTATTTCCCATAAACGTTTTGAGATTTCTGTGATCTTACCCTATTTTTGCTCATTAGGGTTCCTGATTTTGTTTTCTTCTGCTTATATTGTGTTCATTCCGTTTAATCCCTTTAGGGTTACTGCTTTGTCTCTAAACCTATGTGATTTTGCTACTATAGTCATTAGGGTTTTCTCACTCTTTAATTCTCCTTGTTTATTTAATGTGTGCTAGCATCGAATCCCTGATTCTATGTGGTTCTTTACCTTGCTATGCTTTTGCTTGCCTATTATTTTCCTAATTGATGTTTTTCCTGTTCGAATCCCTANTATGTTTTTGCTTAACTATTAATTGCCTAATTGATGTTATTCCTGTTCGAATCCCTGATTCTCTGTAATTTTACTTCGTTATGGTTCCTGATTTATTATTTGAATCCCTGATTCCTTGAGATTTGAAAAACCTTATTGATTTCTTATGGACTATTCTTACTAACTTCCGACTTTTAACTTGTTTCTTACCTTGTTACATGGTTGATTTACCGTTAATTGATCCTTATTCCCTTAATTAAAATTTGATGAACCTAGTCTCAATTGCATACTTGTATTGGGTTGAAATTGTTTCCTTATATGGTATATGCATGGGAACTTTCCTTATTTGTTATTTGCCTATTAGCCGTTTGAATTTAACCCCTTCAATAAAGGGATACTCATGCTGATTTCACACTGTTTGAATGTTCTCTTTAGTCTATATATGGTCCCTTTCCTTATTTGTACTCATCGTTTGAATAACTCCCTTAATTATGGGAGTACTTGGGCTGATTTCACTTGAATTGATACTAAGTTTCATAATTGTTAATTGATTCTAATTTTTACCTTATTTCAACCCAGCTTTCAAAAACTATATATATGTATGCTCTTCTCTCATTTTACACGGAACTAACTTGTTCAACTATCTCTCTCACAACTAAAACTTGTTACTCTCTNATTTTTACTTTATTTCAACCCAGCTTTCAAAAACTATATATATGTATGCTCTTCTCTCATTTTACACGGAACTAACTTGTTCAACTATCTCTCTCACAACTAAAACTTGTTACTCTCTTTATTCTCTCTTTTGTGTTGCTTGCTACTACTCTAAGTTAGCCGGCTGCAAGCCAAGGCTAACTATTGTGCATCTCCTATATTTTGCTTTGTGTTACTGCTTTCTTCACCTCACTGGTATGTTCTAATTCAGATTTCAGTTCTCCAACCAATATGTTTCTACTACTATTGCAATTCATTGTGTTTCTAATTTGCTTTCATTTATTACTTTGTTGTTCAACATGTAATTAAGATCTTGAAGCTCATATACATGTTAAGTTATGATTTGTTTGTCATGACCAACATGTCTCTGTATACTTAATATGTTTCTTATATGAATCCCCCATGCCTGTGTTTGGTACATTATTCTGATTAGAGTCATAATTGTTTGGTATTGTTATGATGGTCTAATCATATACCCCATTCTATTCCCCAATTCCCAAACCCCTTAGGATCTCTGATTTTTTATGCATACTCCTACCTGTTACATGTTTAGTACTTTGTACCTATGTGTCCCTCAAATCCCCTTACCCCTGTTTGTGGTTGTTGGACCATTCTGGGTCCTTTGTGTGATGCTGACTTTGCCTTGGTTCTGAGATTGGTGTTCATGTTCTTTCAAATTGTTTTCACCAATTTAACTTTTGTTATGAAAAGCTATTTCAATTAAGTCTCTTTTCCAAAACTGTTTTCTTACCCAAAGTTTTCAAACTATATCAAGCACTCTCACTCTACTCTTAGATCATTAAGTTCTGCCCCTTTTGTGTGAGCATTGCCTTGGGACCCTTGAGCTCCCTCTGAACTTTGACACACAAAAGATGGCCTTTTCACACTACACTTACTCTATCTTGGCTATGAAATCTGGGTGTGAGCGCTGCCCCAGATCCCTTGAGGTCCTTAGGGAACTCTGACACACCCGGATACTGAAAAGGCTGTGAAACATTACTTGGCATTGAGGACATGGAGATCTGGGCCTATATTGTAGGCTCCCTATAGTTAACTTCTTATTTTCTTTATTTTCAGTTATGTAATTCATATTCAATGGCCTGTAATAATTAATTGTAAACAACTCTGGGGTCGGATAGTGAAAAATGGGTGGGTGATATGCATGTTGTAGTATAATCAAGGGTAGAGACCATCTTTATAGATTTTCTTTCTCTATGCGCAACAACAACCATGTTTAGGTACAACATATGCCAAGCATGCCATGCGTTATATATCATGCTATTTAGGCTCACATACATTTTTTTCTTTCAGCATGTCATCTTTTATTACTCTCACTTAGAAATCATGTCTATATGGCAAATAATACCAACAAAAAAATAAATCGTTATTATGTGATTCTTCCTTGTAAACATGTTCTGAAACTTCATTTAGAGATATTGTCTTAGGATAAATGTATTAATATCAGTTGTTATTCACGCTGCAACCATGCTCTACACTTAGCAAACATGTGTTAAGATAAACAAGCATTAAAAACGGTCACCTGTGCTATTCCTGAAACTGTGCATAATGCTGTGATTCTATGTGCATTTAGAGGTCCTGTTTTAGTGACTTCATGTGCACCATTCTGCATTAGACATCATGTTATAGGATCGTACTCATTTAATTACACTTAGTTTAAATACAGATGTATAAAACAGTCTTCCTATTCTAACAGACTGGTAACTAGTCTCTGAACATTTGTAACACTTAGAACAACATGTTATTAAGTATAACGACCTGAAGCTGTTATAACCTCTGAATAACTGTTGCACGCCTAGGCAAGCCTTAGGTAATCAACCACAAGGAAAGAAAACCAGAACTGTCTTTTTGTGATTAATGCTTGATTGTCAGCATGTTTAAAACCCGTAGGCAAGCCTGATTAAGACTTCTTCTCTGAGTTATGCAATAAATATGTCTTTGTGTTATCACTTAGATACCATGCATATGATCAGAATCTGAATCTGCACCTTAACTGTGTATGAGTCATGATGTCTACGTGTACTGTGTGTGGAGGTTTATTTGAGCCTTTTATTTGTCTTCCATGCTCCCCTTAATTGAAGTTCTATCCGTTTTTCTTATATGTCGCCTTAGTATTTTTACCTTTAAAACTTGAGGGTCTTCCTAGCACCTCCTTCATAGGATAGAAGTTCTAAATTCCTCCGGGACTGATAGGAAGGAACGGGTATCAGCATGCAATAGGGGTCGAGACCAACACTCGCTTTAGTTAATTTCACCGGGTGGGAAAGGGTATATATGGACATGATGAACGGTGCACTAATACCACGTGTAGCCCCTCTTCGAGGAGTGTCATACCGGGTATTGCATTGATGTGATCCATATTATAAGCGAACCTAGGATACTCCTTCACTTTGACAAACATGCTTAGATTGTAATTCCTTTAAAAATTTAACTTTCCATTAACTGTTTTCAAATATCTGTGTTATACTTAAATCCCCTATTATTTGAGCCATACTTGTTTATCTGCTAAATTGTACAAATTCACAAAATACTGTTTGGCCGGGAACCACACTTGTTGATCTTGAGGGGTGCCTAACACCTTCCCCTAAGGATAATTTCAAGCCCTTACCCTGTCTCTGGTTATCAAACGTAGTTATAAATGAACCCCCTAGGTGCCCTAACGCACCTTAAAATCGTTAGGTGGCGACTCTTCAAAATGCAAACCCTCTTTCCCAAAAGGAACGAGTTGTCTCAACCAATGTCTTAAATCTTTTTTCAACCGGGCCCCGAAAAGAGTGTCTTGGGGGAGAAAAAGGGGGCGCGACAATTGGCCTAAGTGATAATTGGTAAAATTGGGCTAAATTTGGCCATAGCCCAAACACTTGTTAGGCTAGCCAACTTAGTCTTATATGATTTGAATACATCCATACCCTATATTTCAAAATACCTCTTTTAGACCAATACTACAAAACTTAGAGAATAATTGAATAACATTTATTGCTCCAAATAAGCATTTAAACCATCATGACCATAGCCATGGTTACGTAATCTACACTCGGGTTAGGCAACTTATGCTCTCGACCACAACTTCGAACAATAATAAAAATCACATGTTGTAAATCGCGGGTGCATTTCATGTGGCGCATTTACAATGTGTCCAAAAACGACATGTGCACGCCATCGTGACTTGTTTCAAGATAATCCATAAATATTAAAAACGGCTAAAACGTAAAACGCTAAAATGCATAATAGTTTGAAAAATGTAAATAATCAGATAATTAGGCCAAATATCAATAGTTTAAGCGACCGTGCTAGAACCACGGAATCCCAGAGAACCTAACACCTTCTCCCGGGTTAACAGAATTTCTTAGCCGCATTTCTGGTTCGCAAACAATTTTAAACAGAGTCTAAAATTCCTCGGTTTGGGATTTCAATAAATAAATGGTGTCCCGGAACACCGTAAAAATCCGGGTGGCGGCTCTAAAAAAATCAATAAATCCCAAAATCGAATAATGTCACTTTAATTGGAAAAATTCCCTAATCTCACCCTTACCATGAGGGAAAAAAGGAGGTGTGACTATATCCGAACCGAACCCGTCATCATCTTCAATGATCATTTTTCCTCTACCACCGGCAGACAAAGAGTCGACATCAGTTGCCCCCGATCGTCCCCTTCCGTAGCAGCCTCTTCTGTCTCTAACGGCCTCTCTTCTACGACGACCTATGGCGGGGGAGCAGTCCCCGCAACTGAAGGACATGCCAACTCCACATCTAGAATAATTGGCCCCTCAGGTGTGCCCGTGACCGTAATCACTCCGCCGACCTCTATTCTTTGCCTCTTTAACGGAGTCCCCTCCTCCTCGCCGGGAGAAGATTCATCCACTAGGTGAAGTACCGGGCAGGCCAGGATCTGCGCTGATGGAATG
Source organism: Nicotiana undulata (assembly GCA_005239495.1). Lineage (NCBI taxonomy): Eukaryota > Viridiplantae > Streptophyta > Magnoliopsida > Solanales > Solanaceae > Nicotiana > Nicotiana undulata. The sequence goes on along the minus strand of ML274129.1, from coordinate 3,207 downwards.
GCCATTTGACGACCAGGTTCGCTTAACACCGGAGTCTGAGAGGAAGTATTTCGCACAGACTCGTCCAGCACGAACTGCATCTCGGTAGAGGCAACCGCCTGGCAAAATGCAGGAACGGGAGCCTTCGCCTTCTTAGAAGGCCTCTGACCTAACACCAGAAGGAAACCATAAGCAAAATAAGGAAATGGACTACGACGAGGTCAAAATAGTTAAAAGCTGAAACCCAACCTATCGGTCGAGCGCTTGGGCCCGAACCTCTTGTTCAAAGACGCCTAGTCGCGGATCCCTACAGTGTGAGGCAGGACGTGGGCCACCTAGTCACTGATATCGGCGACCAAATAAGGGGGATGTCTCTCGACTACACTGGAAAAAAGAAAACAAGTCACGAAACACGAAGATAAGTGAGACAACATACTTCAATTAACAAGGACACTTACGAGCAAAATTCCACTCCTCAGGAAACCCATTAGGGTTCTCCACCACGTACAAGTTTTTGACAAAGAAATAGTTGACCCAAAATCGGCGGTTCGTCTTGTCGTCCATCCCTGCCACCAGCCCTTTGATCCCGCGGTGGCGAAGGTGAATCATCGTGCCCCTATAGAAGCTTGGCGCGAAAAGATGCAGTAAGTGATGGATAGAAAATCCACGGCCAGTCAGCTCTGCAAACTCCGTCAACATTAGGAAGACCTTATAAAGGTAGGGTGAAAGTTGTGTCGGGCAGGCGCCGTAGTAACAACAGAACTCTTTCGCCAACGGAGGAAGAGGAAGAGAATAGCCCACTTGGAACGCGTAGGCGTAAAGCGCGCAGTACCCGGGTAGGTGAATTTGAATCACATCGTCCCCGGCTGGAACCAGGTCAACGTGAGCAGGAATGCTATATTTGGCCAAGGGCGGCTAGATTCTTCGCCTCTATCTCAGACCTCGCGGGCTCAAGGTCATGAGCAGGTTCCTTCGAAAAATCAGACTTGGAAGTTGGGTTACGAGGAACGACCTCCTCCACAGTGGGGAAGCTTTCGTCCTCCATAACCATAGATTCTCCCCCACCAGAAGGCATGGCCACGGATAATGGAGTAGGGTCAGAGACCGTCTCAGTGTTGAGAGCCATGTTAGTCATCTTTTATACGCTGGAGCCGTAAATAACGAAAGGGTGGTGACAGTAGAAGTTGCAAGAAGTATGAACATGAGAAGAAGAAGGAGAAGCAAAGAGCAGGGTTGAAGAATTCATAGAATGCTAAAGTTTCTTTGAGAAGCTTTCCCCTCATTATTTATAGATAGCAAGGGCGTTCGAATCGATGCGAGCAACCGCCAGTGGCCCTAGAATCGAAACGACAAGGGCTATAGGAACGAGGCAATGCATCAGGAAGATGCGCAATAATGACGCATGCGGTCGTGGCGTCACCTTGCACCAGCTTCATTGACCACAACTCTCAGCGCGACACGTCGCCATCTCGGCAATGATCACCTCTACTCGACCACCACGCCCGAATTTTTCCTAAGTTGCCGCTAATAAAGTTCGCTCATTGAGATCGACCAGAAGGCGACCTCAATAAGCGGAGAGACTAACTGTATGGGTCAAAATCCGGCTAAGAAAATTTGGCGTGAGAAGATTGTTAAGTGAGAAAATTGCAGTTATACTTGGGCGGTTAGGCCGAGGTCGATTAGGGTCCAACAACGAGCAATCGCCGAGCAAGCCGTTAAAGCGGAGGTCGAGTAGCGAAGGATATGAATAACGGCTAGTATAGTCTTGGAACTACCAAAAGGAATATTCTACTGCTATATTTTTTTTAGAGTTTTTTGGGAATATCCCATATAAATAGTAAAAGATAGAGGGAAAAAGGCACGTAAAATTCACTCTGATAAGAACTCTTGTGAGAAGTTGACTCTTGGGAAATAATACAAAACTTTACCTTTCCATAGTGATTCGATTTGTTGTTTATTCTGCCTTTCCACTCACACGATCCGAGAAAGCTTTGTCCGTTTTCATATCCATTTGTCACACGTTGTTGTCAGAGGGAAGAATCATCCACATTATTCAATATTTGAGTGAATCGTTCTTCCTATTTACATTAATTTCCATTTTTCATATTTATTGCTCGTTATTGTCCCTTCATTTATTCTCAAAGGCTTCATTTAATAATCTGATAATTGGTCTTATGCATTAGTGGACTTTACTGTTTGAGTACGTGATTAGGTCTAAGATTTATTGTGTTTGACTAGGATTTGTCATTCACCTTATTTTCCTTTTAATTAATTTAGAAAAAAAGTATTATACTTTTTGGTCAAAAACTTGGAATGATCATGGGTTAGATAGCGTTAACTTTTTAAAAAAAAAAATTGAACCTCCTTCCTGAAATGCACGTTGAGAAAAATAATGAGTTCTTACCAAAATAAATAATTTAGGACAGAAAAAGTAATTTATTATTTTTATTTCTTCGTCAAATTCTAATTTATTTTATTTTTTGAACGTGAGATCGGACATATATATATATATATATATATATATATATATATATATATATATATATATTCGTTTTGTCAATTAAAACAATATTATTAATCACAAGTAGTCCATACAAAACAAAGGCAACCTACCAGGTTACACTTCTCATGCCTATCCTATGACACCAACAACCTTATCAACTAAAAACATCAAAACTCCTACAAAAAATAAATTAACTGAAACAACTTCATGTTACCCCTAACTCTAATGCACATAGAGGTTTTCAGATCATGCATCACTGTTTTCATGTTTATAGCTCTATTTTGAAACACTCGAGTATTCCTTTCGATCCAAATGTCATATACCACGGCAGCAAAACAAGCTTTAAGTAAAGTTCCTTGAGAGGTCCTCCTTCTTGCATTTTGTTGAACCCATCGCTACTCTGATTCCCATGGCATAATGTTTCTTTGCCGTTTCAGCCATCTCAATATATTTTGTCAGAAATTTTTTGAACTCAAAGAATAAGTATAGAGAAGTATCAGGCTGGAATTTTGCACAGAACACAATCACCATCAACCCTGTTACGCGGCGCCTTTCTGAGATGCTTTGGAAGGGCGACGTAAGGCTAAGCAACCAATGTCAGGGTGGTTACTGTCCGCCAAATGAGGTCCCCGCCACACGCTAGACTAGATCGTCAGTGTCGGGTGGGAAAACCAATGCCAACAATTGAGAGAACAATAATAATGTTTGAAATGATGAAAGCTGGA
>ML274128.1:10247-28842 GCA_005239495.1 Nicotiana undulata | reverse complement strand
TATAAATACTATTTAAGCAAAGGCTTAAAAATCGGTTTCGCAACTCAATAGTCGCCTAAATAGGAAACAGGTTCCAAAGTTTCCACCTTTTTCTTTCAAAACCCGTGAAAGGGTGCATAGTCCGAGGTTTCATACCTTCAGGACAGGATTTAAAGACATTACTTAGCTCAAAACTAGCCCGGAATTATTCCGCAATGCACTTGCCTCTCAATTCAACCTATGAAGGCTCCAAATCTACCAAGTTCAGATTTTTATCATCAACATATGCTTAAGGAACGAATTCCATTTGAAAATATCGAATTTAACTCAAAAATCCGAATTCGGTCAAAACTCGACCCCCGAGCCCGTATCCCGAAACTCAGAAACTTTTACAGAAAAGTGTTCTTCATCTTCCCACCAGTCCGTACATATAAAGAACACCAAAATCGGAGTTCGTTTGACCCCTCAAATCGACCCTTGAAAGTCTCATAATCTCATTCCCCAAAATCCTATATTTCTACTATTTTTTCATGAATTAAAGGCTAGGATTAGAGTCTATAATCACCCATAATCGAGTTTTAATGATTAGAACACTTACCTCAATGAAGAACCAGTATTTCCCTCTTCAAAATCGCCCCCAAGAGCTCTTTTCCGTACAACAATGGTGTAAAAAGGGGTTTAGGTCGCGGATGAAATATTTAAATACTGCCCAGTGATTCCTTCACCGCGATCGCGGCTCTTCCCCTGCGATCGCATAGTGTTATGGTCTTGACTTATGCGATCGCATCTTTAAGCACGCGATCGCACTTCACCCTCACACAACCTCCCGCGATAGCAACCGTGCCCACGCGATCGCGATGCACCATCAGCCACTCCCTCACGCGCCCAATTTACTCTACGCGATCGCGAACTTCATTACGCGATCGCACTTCACACCCCGCTCAACTCACGCGATCGCGACCTCCTCCATGCGATCGCGAAGAACAAAAATCTGCCACTCCTCAGCTAACCCTACGTGATCGCGATCAAGTCAACGCGATCGCACTGCTTAAGCCACTTACCCTACGCAATCGCCGACCATTCCTCGCGATTGCAGTGAACAAATTCCTGCTGCATAAACACCAGAAAACCAATAGTGTTTTCAAGGCTAAACGAGTCCGTTAACCATCCGAAATCAATCCCGAGCCCCTCGGGACCCCAACCAAATATACCAACACATCCCATAACATCATTCAAACTTAGTTGCACTCTCAAAACACCAAAACTAACATCAAAACACCAAATTCACATCGGATTCAAGCCTAAAACTATTGAAATTTCTAAAATTCACCAACGATGTCGAAACTATCCAAATCAACTCCGATTGACCTGAAATTTTGCAGAGGAGTCCAAAATGACATTACAAACTTGTTCCAACTATCGGAATTCCATTCCGACTCGATAGCCTATTCTCCACTGCCGTCCGGAATCGCCAAAAACTAACTTTCACCAATTCAAGCCTAATTCTACACCGGACATCACAAAATTATTATGAACACACTCCTAAGTCCCAAATCACCTAACGAAGCTATCCGAGCCATAAAATCTGCATTCCGAGGTCGTTTACCAATAAGTCAACTCTTAGTTGACTTTTCCCATTTTAAGGCTATTCTTAAGGACTAAGTGACCGAATTCTCATTTAACCATTTCGATTTCAAGCCTATTAACTCTAACACACTAATAATAGAATAGACAATATATAATAAGCCACTAACAACAGTTAAAATGCAGGTTTTACGTAACGACAGACCGGGTCGTTACACTCAATTGCCTTGGTGGTTTTAATTGTTCCAATTTCCTTGAGATCACCATTGTTGTTGATTAGGTCCCTGATAGTTGTTTCTTTTCCCTTGGTAGTTGTTCACATATTGCATTTCATCTTGCACAAATTGTTCCACACGGTTTTTCACTTGTTGACCCTTTTGCCTTCGCTTGTTCACCATCATATTGACACCTTACATTGCATTTACTTACTTAGGACCTTGAACTTGTTGAAGTTGAGGTTTGGCTAATTGATTCATTTTTGTGGTCAACTCGGCAATTGCTTGCCCGTGATCATGCAATTCTTTATGTAGGTGAATCACATTTGGATCACCTTGAGGAACATTAGCTCTACTTTGCCACGCCGATGAAGTATCTTCCATTTCATCTAAAATCTCACAAGCTTCTTCATATGGCGTTGTCATGAAATTCCCGCCAGCAAGTTGGTTGACCACACATTGATTGGTCGTGTTGATCCCCCTATAGAAGGTTTGTTGAATTATAGCCTCAGTCATGTCATTATTCGGGCACTCTTTCACCATAGTACGGTACCTCTCCCAAATCTCGTGCAAAGGCTCATTGGGTTCTTGCTTGAATGATAGAATCTCATCCCGAAGAGTAGCCATATGCCCGGGACAAAAGAACTTCTCAATGAATTTCTCCGCCAATTCATCCCATGTACGGATAGAATGGTTTGGCAATCTTTCTAACCAATCCAAGGCTTTACCCCGTAGAGAGAAGGGAAATAGCCTCAACCTTAGAGCATACTCGGAGATGTTGGTCTATTTACTCCCCAGCAAGTATCCACAAACCCCTTCAAGTGTTTGTATGCATTTTGACTCAAAGCTCCGGTGAAGAATCCCCGTTGCTCTAGCAATGTGCGCATAACATTGGTGATTTGGAAGTTTCCCGCCCTAATGCGGGGTGGGGCTATGGAACTTGCGTATTCTTCGTTTGGGAACACCTAGTGTGGAGCCGCTCTTTGTGGAGGTGGAGGAGGGACGAGAATATTGTCATGAAGCGATCGGCCTCGCCTATTTTCTTGAGGTTTAAGAGGAACCTCATCACCTTGGTCATCGTCCCCCAAAGGCAAGTTTCCGAGAGGATCATTGTTGAGCGCCATTTTTGTACCTACAATTGTTTCGCAAAAAGGTTAGTAACCCGAAAGGAAAGGAAGACAAGTCACACACAAAACCAAATATATAGCCAAATCCGGTTTAGCTCCCCGGCAATGGTGCCAAAAATTGATGTCGCCCAAATTCACACCACTGATTGGGATTGTGAAGTATGCAATTATAATTACCCAACTTGAGTCGGGGTTGATTCCTAAGAGAGATTATATTGGATTAGGTATATACTTAGACTAGGTGTATGACGTGCCCAAAATACACTTCCACATACTTGGTTGTTACTTTCTACTTCTAAATTTTATACTATTGTTTCTAAATTAAAAGCTAGAAAATAATATTTTTGGTGTTGTTGTTTTTCAAGTTTATAAAAGATCTAGGGTTGTGACTTCCACCTAGTTGGTTACATAAATTATTGTGGTCTATAGGGCAGATTTGGTTGGTCGGGGTGTAATATAGCAATCACACGCGATTACCCACTCGATACCTCTCGGTAGCTAGATTGGTTTTGTACAATTTGGTTGTCTCAAGTCCAAATGAGTAATTTAAAAAACAAGTGATAGATGCTCAAGTCAGGTCTTACTATCTCTAGATTCAACCCTTTAATTGAGGCTATCAATTTCTTAAGTTCACCCAATTTTTTGTTAGCCTAGTTTTCCTATACTTAGTCTCTCTTTCTCAAGTAGAGACTAGGTCAATTATGCTTGAATCAGTGTTTGCAACCATTGATTATAAAATTGAAGCAAGAACTAGGCTAAATATCACCCACCCAATCACAAACAAGACCTAAATTAAACACCATTAGGCACCCACACTAGGTTGGGTCACAACACTAGCTAAGAATTTAGCTACTCATAGATAAAACTGAAGAAACTAAAGAAGAAAATAAGATAAACTCATAATAGATGATAAAGGGATGAAAATCCAATGTTAAAAAAGTAAACTAATACAAAGTTTCCCAAAGCAGTAAAGGAAAAACGACTATCTACTTTCCAGAGTTCAAACTTAACCTAAATTTGACAAAAAGAACTATTTAAACACAGCTAAAATTATCGGACTAAATTGTCCCTATGGAGGAACTTAATGTTTCTAGTCATTGAAGAGATTCAGACCACATAGAAGGATGGATCGTGGTCGGAGTAGCAGGGCTTTGTAGGATAAAGAAGCATCAGGGTCCCCAGATTCAGGATATCCTCGGTTATCATATTACAACTTCAACATTAGTTTGGTAGAATTGGTGTCAACTATGACAAATATCAACGAGGCAAGATTTTCGAAATCAATTGGATCAGATCCCAGTCAAAGGAATCCTAGTTTATGGTGTGAATTCCACGGAACGCATGGCCACGGGACAGGGCACTGCCAACATCATTGTGAAGAGGTTGCGATGTTGAAAAAAGTGATTTCTTAGAAAAGTTTAGAGTGACCGGGCCAAGAACAATTATGGAAGGAATAGAGATGCGATTATGTAAATATACATTCAAAGTTTTTTCATTCACGAGGGATTATTCATCATATCACTTGTGTTTCAACTCTACTATAGAATGGAGTTGCGAAGAGAAAATATAGATGTTTACTAGAAACATTCAGGGCTTTATTGTTTCATTCTAAATTACATATTTCATATTGGAGGGACTGTGTTCTTACATCCACACATTTGATCAATAGATTTCCGTCAAGGGTGCTAAAACTCAAAACACCCTATGAAGTTCTTTTTAAAGTCAAACGTCATTATTCTATGCTTGGGCTTTTAGATGTTTGTGTTTTGTTTCCGCTTTATCCAGAAATAGAAGTAAATTTTATCCATGGGTTATTTCTAGTGTCTTTTAGGGTATCCCCATGGTAAAAAGGGTTACAAAGTGATTAATCTACAGACTATAAGGAATTTCATCTCTAGGAATGTTATATTACATGAGGAAATTTTTCCTTTTACTTCCACCAAGACTAACTATTCAGATTTATCCTATCTACATAGTGGTCCTCTCCATCAGTTAGCTACTCAATCTTCAAATCATGTCATCTCTTCTCCACTTGATCAACTTTATACTTATTCTTGTGCTTCTGGTCCTACTTCTATTCATCTAGATTGTCCCTCTTCTAGTCATTTTAGCAGCACTAATACAAAATTCCTTCCCAGTTTATCACTTACTTCTACTTTATCCCTAGGATCATCTTCTACCTCTGGTATTCCTCTTTCTTTCTTGTCTTATCCAGATTCTTCTCCAATGCTAAATACTCCCATCAGAAAGTCCATTATAACTCACAGGACACATGCATATCTCGAAGACTATATATGTAAATCTATTAAACTCACATATATGAGTAAGCTTGCTTCCTTACACATGTCACTTCAACATCTATGTGTTTCATTTGCCTATCCTCTTCCAACAAGCACATGCTAAATTTATTTCTAATATACATGAGTCTAATTGTTATTCATAGGTTGCACATCACCTAGGATAGCAAGAAGCTATGGTAAAAGAAATTGAGGCTCTTGAGCTTAATAAAACATAGGAAGTTATGGAATTACGCCAAGACAAGAAAGCTTTACTTTGTTAATAGGTTTACAGGGTCAAGAAACTTTCTGATGTTAATGTGGAAAGGTCGACGACACGATTAGTAATTAGAGGGGATGCACAAAGAGAAAGGATAGATTTTAATGAGACTTTCTCACTAGTAGTAAAGATGACCATCATCAGGAGCATCTTAGCTACAATAGTGAAGAAAGGATGGGCTCTTTATTAATTAAATGTGAATAATATATTTTTGTACGGAGATTTGAATGAAGAGGTCTACATGAAGTTCCCAGATGGTTTTACACCCCTTTATCCTACACATGCCTGTCGATTGTAAAAGTCCTTCTATGGGTTTCGTCAAGTATAAGACAGTGGTATACTAAAAGTGATAGTTGCTTTTAATTTTTAGGAGTTTACACATTATTTGAATGATTATTCTTTGTTCTTTAAAAAGACATACTCTTCTATATCTATTATGGTAGTATATGTGGATAATATACGTGCATTATTCTTTGGGGATGGAAGTGTTACGTGAGCCTCATGGATTGATTCAATCTTAGCGAAAGTTCACATTTAATGTGTTGACTGAATTTGACTCCATTCATAAGACCCTTGTATCTTGTCCTCTTGACCCCATTGTTCGTCTCCTAGCCAAATTTGGTGAATCCGTTCCAAATCCAACCTTGTATGAACATTTTCTGTGAAGTTAAACTATTTAATTTATACAAGGTAAAATTTGTCCTTCACCGTCCAACACCCCAGCCAATTAATGCAAGACCCACACGAGCCTCAATGTTATTCATATGCTCCAATACTTGTTAAACGATCTTGGGCTTAGCCTTTCATGTCATCTTCATATTCTTATCAACTCTTGGCATTTTGTGATTTAGACTGGGCTCCTACCCTGATTAGCGTAAATCGGTCATCATCTCTTATCTCATGATAGTCTAAGAAAAAACCTTCCATCTCTCTCAGTTTCGCCGAGTACGAATATTGTTCCATGCGAAGAGTTGTTACTGAGCTCACATGGTTTCTACGCCTATTTGACAATCTCTCTATTCCAATGTCTCTTCTGGTTCCCCTCCACTCAGATATTCAAGTAGCCATATACATCGCAAAACCCTCTTCTTTACAGAGCGAACAAAGCATGGGAACCTTGACTGTCATTTTGTTCGATAGCAGTTCCTTGCAAGGTTTATTTCTCTTTCTTATGTTCGATCTTCCTCTCAATTGGCCGATTTGTTTACTAAGATTCTTGATGATGGGCCAAAATGATATACTTTTAGTACACTACTCGCCCTATACGTTGTTAGTTTGGTGGTTAACTGTGCAACGTTTGAGCTAAATTATGTTGTTTTATGTGTAGGGGCATCAGAAGACAAAGACGAGTGAAAGTTGCACAAAAAGAGGACGACAATGCAAGAAAAGAGCACAAAAATGCCAAGTACCCAAACCGTGCTACAGACCAGGCTTCACGAGGTCTATATCTAGCTTGACCGCGCTACAGACCAGGCTTCGCGAGGTCTATAGACAGCTTGACCGCGTTATAAGCCTGGCTTCGCGAGGTCTATAGCTCGGTAATTAAAAGTCGCAAGTTAAAAGACTCCAACCCGAATTTGGACTGAAGGACTTCAACCCTAGTTATAAATACTCCATAAACATGTCTAAGGAAGGGGGATGGCGTTTTTAGAGCAGATTCAACCAAAAGGGAGACATTTTTGGAGAGGGTTTTCGACCTAAGGAGGAAAGTACACACTAAGAGCACGACGAAGAATTCTTCTACGAGTTTTTCACTTCTTTATTCCTTTTTTTATTATTGGTTATGAATTCTAGTATTGTAGTTATGCATACTATTATGAATAGCCAATTCGTTGTCTAGGATTTTGATAGAACCTTTTGAAGGATGATTTTTCTGTTGCGTTTAATATAGTTTTGCCGTTGGATATTCTCTTCTTGTTCAACTACGTGATTATTTTAGTTGATTGGACAACCCTCAATTGTTTGTGCCTATTTAGTGTGTATTGCTTGGAAAATGGTACATATTTAGGTAATTGTTGAACAATATCACTCCTAACATATGTGAGGAATCAATACGGAGGGTTTAAATGTGGGATTAGGAATAACGAAATCTTGGTGCGATCTTACTGAGCGGTGAATTAGTGTTAGCTAGCGTAGTTCGGAAGAATATGTCTAGTAAATTGTGATAGTTGCTCGGAAGAGAATTACGACAACCGAAGTACTCACGATCGGTAGATAATACTCATGGAAATTATAGACGTAGCGGAAAGGATTCCGACAATTGGGAAAATCATAACTCTAGACCCCCTTAATCTTGTCTCCAACCCTTAGTATCTTAGTTGTTAATCTACTAATTTAATTTGTTAGTTAATTCGATACAAGAATGTTAATATTTATAACTTAAGAATTGTTTGAATTTGTTTTTTTAGTGATACTAAACATTTGTAGCTAAACCTTAGTTCTATGTGGGATTCAATTCGGGACTTTAGACCGGATTATATTTACAGCGACCGCTTGTCCTTTTTAAGATTAGAGTTGGGCGTGATTACTTCTAACTGAACAGATTTATCACAATTTTTTGGGCAAGTTGGGTGTGCTTTTATCTACCCCCATATTGAGGGGGAGTGTTGGTGATAAAAATGGTGGTCGTTCTCGCGAAGGATCTGACGATGGTATAAAGAAAGATAGGGGTGGAGACGACTAGGTTTGAAGTAGTACTTGTGTCTGATGGCAAAACACACGGTTTGAAGGTTTTCAGGTCTTTGGGTTTGCTATTGGGCCTATTAAATATGGACTATACTTGAGCTGCTGTGTTTCTCAAACATTTTCCTCATACAACTTTCCCTTGCGCCGTAAATATTTGATTCTATGTAAATATCTGTTAGTTGGTTAGTATAGTAGTTTGTTATAAATAGATAAATAGAAAGGAGCCATATTTTGTTATAGAATAGATTCCATTAATTTTGTATAAATACACAATCCTTATACGACAACATTTCCTTTGATAAAAGTTTGAACCTTACACCTCTATTTACAAGGTAACAGTACCGTCTGTGGTAGGCCTCATTTTCTACATGTTAAGATTTGTCATAGAAAGTGGATTGAACAAAAAAAGCATATACTAATATAATCAAATGTTAAATGCTTAATGAATACTTATTATAATTATACATTTAGCTAACTGGTGGAGGCATCAGCTGGCCTAAGATTTACCAGGACATGAAAATCCAACTTTAGATTGTGTTGGGTTTCATTGCATCTATTAATACTAATTATACACACGTACCGAGAATTGCTAATCTTAACGTGGATAATTTACCTACCCATTAAATCATTTGTTAATTCAAAATTTGGACACTCTTGACCCTTTGAGTCGCTATTAAGTAGCTTCTTTAAGGAGGGAAAAAAGAAGGAATTATTAGGTAGGAATGCATTATACGTACTAGACCACAACTTAATTCGGAGTTTATAAAAAAATACATTTTCTTTAGTAAGTTCTTCTTCATCCCCTTAAGATTTTGAGATAAATATTGTCAAAAGTTTCAACAACAACAAAAAAAAAAAAAATCACCCTAAAACGTTATGGTTTATGACGCTATTTCTTAAATAAAAATCATACCCAATAATTTTGTGCTAAATTGAGTAAATTCCAGTTAACCCGTTGATGATATGGGTCCCGTCACTTTCTAAAATAATAGCGGAACTATGATTTTAAATTTATGAATTCGATTTTCTTAGGTTCTAGATAAATTAATTGTATATACTTTAAGAAGATATTTAACAGAAAAATAAAGTTTAAACCCAATTTACTAGATTATGCCGAACTCGTAAGCAAAACTATAGCTCCACCCTATTTTTGAACTCATTAAAGCTAATAATTTCTTTTCAATAACAATGTCATATTCGGTGTAATTCCGCAAAGTAGAGTCTGGGGAGGGTAGTGTGTATGTAGACCTTAATCTTCTCATCTGGATTAGACCCTCGGCTCAAGAAAAGCAAGAAATAAAGCTAAAATTCTTTTTTGATTTTGAAATACTTAAATAAATTAGAATGATATTCGTTTTACCAATTAACTATCTCAACGTTTTATTCAGTTGCTTTCTATTTTCAAAATAATTAGACCTAGAAGTATCAAGTATGTATGAATGAACATGAAAGTTAATATTACAGAAATATGAGAGTGAAGTGAAATTTTGCAAGTTGCAACTACCTTTAGAAGAGGGATCTAGGATCTATAAGGGGGAAAAATCTCAATTAAAAAGTGAGAAAAATTCTTATTATGTTGTTGAAACAAAACATGTTATAACCCGTAATAATGACTTTCTCAAAATTGGAGCAATAATTATAAGAAAGCTGGAAATAACGGGTTAATTATTTACCAGCATTTTTGTATTCACATCAAATAACTTTAACTTATCATAGTTAAAAGAGGAAGCTAACTTGTTTGCCTTTGTCGCTTTCTGCAAATTTCACTTTAAAAGCCCCATTTGAGATTGAATTAGTTGTTATAACTAACGGTATCAAAGAAAACAATTAGTTAAATGCTTGTGTAATTTGAAAACATTTTTTATTTATATATAAGAGAAATACTTTCTCAAAAGTTGGTCTTGTTCAAAAACCGTATAAGAGAGTTGGTTTTTTGAAAATTTTCACTTGCTATACCAGGTAAATAGTTACTGATATTTGATATTTATACCAAACAAATGTGTCTATAGCTAATGACTTAATTTTTGACTACTAAAATGTAATTTGGGTAAATATCAGATGCCACTAAACATTTACCTAGCCACTGTTTTTTACTATATATAATTCGGGTAGATGCCATTAAACATTTACCTAGCCACTCCTCCGACTTTTTTTTTTTTTTTTTAGAATTAAGGGAGCCATAATAATGTTAAATGTGACCATAACTCAGTTAAAACCACGGCAAGAACAAGAAACAGCTGCATATCTTTAAGCCATTTGCTATTACCCCCAACCCCGCCCGACCCTACGGCCGTAACAAGTGTAAATCATTAGAATTGTTTTATTTTGTGATGTCACTTCTCACTATTTTTTTAAATAAAAATTAAATTGGGGTGTCGATTTTTCTGGGTCCTACTTATTCTATAGTATGGGGCTATGGAGGCATTGAGAGAGTCCGTAACGTTTCTATATAAGGCCACCCCACGCATTCACAAACTTCGTTCCCAAACAGAACAAGAAAATCGAATCTTAGAGAGAGAGAGAGAGAAAAATATTTTGAGAGAGAAATACAGAAAATCTCTCTTCCTTTTTTTTCCTTATCCCAATCCCCATTCATATTCTTTTTTAGAATTATCTATGGCGGCATCTGTCGAAAATAGGCAGTTCAGTCACCTAGAAGCCGGTTTATCCCGGTCTTTCAAGCCCCGGTCTGATTCCCCGGTTCGTGGCTGCAACTTCCCTTCGCCCAACAGTAGTAATTTCCAAAAGAAACCAAATTCCACCATTTACCTTGATTACTCGTCGAGTGAAGACGACGATGATGATGACGAAAAAAATGAGTACCTTCAAATGATCAAAAAAGGGAATTCAGAGTTAGAACCATCTGTTCACGACACTAGGGACGAAGGTACTGCTGATAATTGGATTGAACGCAACTTTTCCTTGATTCGTCTCACTGGAAAGCATCCATTTAACTCCGAACCACCGTTGAACCGGCTCATGCACCACGGTTTTATCACACCGGTCCCACTTCATTACGTTCGTAACCATGGACCGGTTCCCAAGGGCACGTGGGATGACTGGACCGTGGAAGTCACGGGACTAGTGAAGCGTCCTATGAAATTCACAATGGACCAGTTGGTTAACGAATTCCCTTCCAGAGAATTGCCCGTTACGCTTGTGTGTGCTGGCAATCGAAGGAAAGAACAGAATATGGTTAAACAAACCATTGGTTTCAACTGGGGTGCCGCTGCTGTTTCAACAACAGTATGGCGCGGGGTACCCCTCCGCGCTTTGCTAAAAAGGTGCGGTGTATTTAGCAAGAATAAAGGGGCGCTTAACGTTTGTTTCGAAGGTGCGGATGTATTGCCCGGAGGTGGCGGTTCCAAGTATGGAACCAGCATTAAGAAGGAATTTGCAATGGATCCAGCACGAGATATCATCCTAGCTTACATGCAGAACGGAGAAAAATTGGCACCCGACCACGGGTTTCCAGTACGAATGATAATTCCAGGATTCATTGGAGGAAGAATGGTGAAATGGATAAAGAGGATTATAGTCACCACCCAAGAATCAGACAGCTATTATCATTTCAAGGACAATAGAGTTCTTCCTCCTCATGTTGATGCTGAACTTGCAAATACTGAAGGTACGTACGTACAGTAGGACTCATTTTTATTAAATATATTTTAATTAGTTGATATCGACTTGCACATACAAGTTAAATTTTCTTAGAATTTGAAGAAACATACAAAATCAACTGAAAACTTACTTGTATATATGGTTTTGAATTTTCTTTTCAATAAAGTATATGAAAAGGAAACAAATATATTCAACGCTTCTATCTATGGTCCTGTCATTCTCAACTCAAATCAAATGGTTAATTTAAAGAAAAGGATTTTGGAAATTGGAAACGTTTGCATCTATTGATTTTGATGCTGAAATTGAAATTATTGGATAATCTGTGTGCAGCATGGTGGTACAAGCCAGAATACATCATCAATGAGCTCAATATCAACTCCGTCATTACGACGCCGTGTCATGAAGAAATTTTGCCTATTAACGCCTGGACGACTCAGCGACCTTACACGTTGAGGGGCTATTCTTATTCTGGTTAGTATTTTTTTTCCCCCGAGTTTGGTGAAAATTTCATATTTCTTAGTATTGTCGAAATACATCGTATCCTCTAACTCTGACGTTTACTTCGTCCTTATGCACCTCATTGATGAACACAACACTTACTATTTTCGACCCCATAACCTCAGCGTAGTATAATTATAGTAGTAATAAAAGTTATTAGATGTCATCTTTAAAGACGGAATATAATATGAATATTATCTAATACTTACAAATTAGCGTCAATAATTGGTAGACTATATAGTTAGAAAGTCAGTGAATACAAGTATTGGTATTGGGATTAGGGAGAATAGTAGTAAAATGGAGTAATTGGAGGCATGAGCTTGGGATGCTGTCAGCTTGTTTGCTAATGTGAAACTGAAAAGTAAGAAAAGGCCAACATGGTTTTGTTTATTTTATGCTAGTACGCAAAAACCTGGGGAGCTTTCCTAGTTCTGAAGAGTCGGCCTTTGTCTTTGGTATATTAAATTCAATTGTCTAAAGCACGGAATCTTTTTGACTACTTTAGTTCCTGCATCTTGGGTTTGCTGAATTATTATATTATATTAATGTTCAATTAAAAAACTGTCACTTTATATGGACCTAGTCAATACTATTTCTTCTAAACTACGTGCCTAATTACAGGACCACCATTAAGTTTGTCAATTCCTTGTGCAATTGACCTTTCAAATGAGCAAAAATGTTACTACATATATTGGAAAACTAACTTCAGCTACTACTATTATATATAGGAGTAAACATGTTAGGAAGTTCAAGAACGTCATTAGAATAATTAGCCATTATATTGATTGAAATACTGATTGTGAACGTGTAATTTAACAGGTGGAGGGAAAAAAGTAACGCGAGTAGAAGTGACCTTGGATGGAGGAGAAACATGGCAAGTTTGCACACTAGATCACCCAGAGAAGCCCACCAAATATGGCAAGTACTGGTGTTGGTGCTTTTGGTCACTCGAGGTTGAGGTGTTAGACTTGCTCAGTGCCAAAGAAATTGCTGTTCGTGCTTGGGATGAGACCCTCAATACTCAACCCGAGAAGCTTATTTGGAATGTCATGGTAAGTTTACCTTTCTTTAAGGTTCTATGGGCCAATGGTTTAAAGTTATTTTACACCATAACTAACATGTAATTAACTAGTTTTTTTATCCTTTCAACTTTTTTGTGATTGCTTCATTATCTAGATTCACAGAGGACATGTTTTCACATGCCAAAACAAAAAAAATGTTTTATTCTGAGATTCCCTTTTTAATTTGGAGGTGTGTGGTCCATACTCCATAGATCAATTCCAGCCATGAAAATTCCTGGTAGTTATAGCAACGTACAATCATTTCATATTACGTAAGCAGAGACGTGATCACTTGAACTACATGTGAATACCACTTGCCCAGTCCACCAGGTCAATTCATCTACATATGTACATCTTGACACCAACACTGGGTCAGGGTCATTGTTTATAACACTAGTAGTAGCATTTAACTACAGTTTCATCCTCGAACATTATTACTAAGATTTTTTTGTATACTCTAAAAATTGTAATTACATAAACAAATTTAACTTTTATAAGCTGACTAATGTGGACGGTTATCTATAGAAATCATTTAACGCTCTTACACTATGAGTGTATAGAAAAAAGTTAAAACTGTTACATATATAATTACATTTTCTAAATATTGTGCTATGTTGCAATGTTCAGGGAATGATGAACAATTGCTGGTTCCGAGTAAAGATGAATGTGTGCAAACCTCACAAGGGAGAGATTGGAATAGTGTTTGAGCACCCGACTCAACCTGGAAACCAATCAGGTGGATGGATGGCAAAGGAGAGGCATTTGGAGATATCAGCAGAGGCACCTCCAACATTAAAGAAGAGTATCTCAACACCATTCATGAACACAGCTTCCAAGATGTACTCCATGTCCGAGGTCAGGAAACACAGCTCTGCTGATTCTGCTTGGATCATAGTCCATGGCCATATCTATGACGCCACGCGTTTCTTGAAAGATCACCCCGGTGGGACTGACAGCATTCTCATCAATGCTGGCACTGATTGCACTGAGGAATTTGATGCAATTCATTCTGATAAGGCTAAGAAGCTCTTGGAGGATTTCAGGATTGGTGAACTCATAACTACTGGTTACACCTCTGACTCTCCTGGCAACTCCGTCCACGGATCTTCTTCCTTCAGTAGCTTTCTAGCACCTATTAAGGAACTTGTTCCAGTGCAGAGGAGTGTGGCCCTCATTCCAAGAGAGAAAATCCCATGCAAACTTATCGACAAACAATCCATCTCCCATGATGTTAGGAAATTTCGATTTGCATTGCCCTCTGAGGATCAAGTCTTGGGCTTGCCTGTTGGAAAACACATCTTCCTTTGTGCCGTTATTGACGATAAGCTATGCATGCGCGCTTACACGCCTACTAGCACGATCGATGAGGTGGGGTACTTTGAGTTGGTTGTGAAGATATACTTCAAAGGAATTCACCCTAAATTCCCTAATGGAGGGCAAATGTCACAGTATCTTGATTCTCTCCCATTAGGGTCATTTCTGGACGTGAAAGGTCCATTAGGTCACATTGAATACCAAGGGAAGGGCAATTTCTTAGTTCACGGCAAACACAAGTTTGCCAAGAAGTTGGCCATGATAGCAGGTGGAACAGGGATAACTCCAGTTTATCAAGTCATGCAAGCAATTCTGAAAGATCCAGAAGATGAGACAGAAATGTATGTGGTGTATGCTAACAGAACAGAGGATGATATTTTACTTAAGGAAGAGCTTGATTCATGGGCTGAGAAAATTCCAGAAAGGGTTAAAGTTTGGTATGTGGTTCAAGATTCTATTAAAGAAGGATGGAAGTACAGCCTTGGTTTTATTACAGAAGCCATATTGAGAGAACATATCCCTGAGCCATCTCACACAACACTGGCTTTGGCTTGTGGACCACCTCCTATGATTCAATTTGCTGTTAATCCAAACTTGGAGAAGATGGGCTATGACATTAAGGATTCCTTATTGGTGTTCTAATTTTCACAACAAATGATAACTATATCTGCAGCAATAAATTTTTTGTTTCCCCTGTCAGTTGTACATATTGTATTTGGTTTATCACCCCCATGTACTACGTACGTACTGTTTGTAGTTTTTTCTTCTTCTTCTTTTTAGAATATTTTTAAACCTTAGGATATAAAGGTTTTCTCTTCCTGCAAAGTAATTCTTTAGGGAAGAAATGTTGTACTGTACTAGTATGTCTAAGTCAAAAGGTTGTAATGTTTACCATGACAAATTGTATTCAATTCCTCATGGAATAGTAACATTGTGCTCATGTGTCTTCTCTTCTTGTAAGAGATTCTTCAACAATGTATATATCTATAGTAATTGCGAACTATTGTTCCTTTTCACTATGTGGTTAACTACTTTTAGTTTTGTTTCTAGTCTCTGGTGAATATTTCTTTCTTTTTCTAAAACTCTTTAATACGGCCTTAAATAAGAGAAAAGTTTAAACCACGAATATCATTATGCAGACGATATGGTAATTAATGTACTTTTTGAAAAATCTATTTTCTTTATTTGATCTTTGAAATAATATTCTACAACTTTTATATATTTCCTTTTTAACTTCTATTTAGTTTTGCTTTTAATTCTTTTTTCCGAACCAATTTTAATTGCTTATAAATCGGTAGCGTAATTACTCCATCATAAGACCATCTCCAACCCTAACACCAAATTTCACATCAAAATGGTGTAACACCAAACTTATTTCAATCATTACACCATTTTTTACACCAAAAAAGAATATTTTTTTATATTCTTCTCTCTCTTCTATATTATATTATTATCTTCTATTTAAATTTTATTTTTTTTCCTTCAAACAAGTTCTATCTTTTTTCTTTTTTTCATATTCATCACATATAATTCACATTCACCACTTATATAATCATTTATTACAAAATTATTTTAAAGGATAAATCAACTAAAAGTGAAATCATTGATAAAATATAATTAAATAAATATTACATCATAGTCAAATTTAATTTAAGTACTACACAAACATTCAACTTTTGCCTCTATTCTCCCATAAATGCTCGATTAATGCATTGCGAAGTGCGAAATGTGCATCTTTATCCTTAATTTTCTTGTGTCGAGCTAAAAATTATTCAAATCGGTAATCTTCATCTACTGTCATTTCTACCGTAGGAGCTGGACAATCACGTGCATCTTGAATTGGTGCATTAAGATCACGCTCGTCCTCAATTATCATGTTGTGCAGTATATTACATGTGGTCATTATATCACGTAGCACCTCTTTTTTTCAAAAACGTGACGGACCTGCAACAATTGCAAAACGAGATTGCAAAACTCCGAATGCACGTTCAACATATTTTCGACATGATTCTTGTTTCATTGCAAAATATTTCTTCTTTGCTGAATGTGGCTCCCGAATAGTTTGCATAATAGTAGACTATTTTGGATATATACCGTCAGCAAAATAATAACCCATGTCATATTCTTTTCCTTGAATAACATAACGGGCTGGAGGAGCGATACCATTAGCGGGATTGGAGAATAAATGTGATGATTCTAAAATATTAATGGCATTGTTGGTGCCGAGCATACCAAAATATGCATGACATATCCAAAGGTCGTAATCACCTACAACTTCAAGAATAATTGTTGGAGATCCACTACGACCTGCATATTCTCCAGCCCATGCTGTTGGACAATTTTTCCATCTCCAATGCATGCAATCTAAACTGCCTAGCATTCCTGGAAAACCACGTTGTTCACCGAGATACAGAAGCCTTGCAACATCGTTAGCTGTTGGTGATCTCAAATACTGATTGCCAAAAACCTCTACGACAGGTCGACAAAATCTTTTCATGCTTTCAATTGCAGTCGACTCTCCAATTTTGACATATTCATCAGTGGCATCTGCTGGCAAACCATATGCCAACATTCTAAACACGGCTGTAATTTTTTGTAGAGTGGATAATCCAAATCTACCCACCGCATCAGCGCGTTGTTCGAAGTACATATCATGACCTTTAATTGCATCAACAATTCGAAGGAATAAATTTTGGGACATTCGAAATTGACAACGAAACATACCTGTTGACCCAAGTCATTGCATAGTTTTGAAGATTGACAAATGTCTGACAAGTTGAACCAGGACCATCAGAGCACACATTCTTGAACTGAATAGCTGGCACATGAACCGTATATGCATAGGAGATATTTGTCATTGTGAAGTATCAACGAACCAAGAGATTGTCTCCTAATGCGAAAAGGTTGCAAACTGATGAGAAGAAGTTGAAGTTGAAATTAGCAAGGAAAGTAACAAAGGAAGGAAGTTGAGTTTAATACGAACTCTTTCTCCCAGGAAGAGTTGAACTAGAACTGAACGACAAACTCAACAACTGAATCTATAAATATTCGAAGTATTTCTGCTGGAATTCTTTACGCACAAGTACTGAAGTGAATCAAGATCTGAAAGCAAAATTCCCAGAGTATTTTGCAGGCAGAATTATTGTGCGACACAAAGGCTACAGATCAGCTAGAAGAACCAGTTCCATTGTTTGTGTATTGAGTCTAGTTGATTGTAGTAGGTGTTTCAATATTGTATCTTATCAGCTTTCATAGAAGCAATTGCAATAGGTACACATTGTTCAAGTTAGAGTTAACTTGAAGCTTGTAGAAATGAGCTAGAGGCTAGTTGATACGAAGGGATTAGAGTTAGTCCTAGGATTACAAAAGAGTTTATTTTGTAAGTCCGTTTGGCTCAGAGTTTTTAGTGAAGAGTTTGAGCAAATCCTACTGAGGAGTAGGTCGTGGTTTTTTCACCTTTTGAGCCAGGTGTTTTCCACGTAAAAATCTCTGTGTTTTTACTTTACTGCTTTTATTATTCCGCACCAGTAGAAGTTGGAACACAAAGAAGAACCAGGTTCTTCTTGTGAGACAGCACTCGAAAAATTGGGTACCACACATTTAACATATATTTTTTGTAGTATTGACGTCTAAAACATCAATTGGTATTAGAGCAGGTTATCTTTGGAAAGGCTAACACCTTGGAAAAGATCAAAATGAGTGCACCGCCTAGGAACTGGGAAGGTCAATCAACTGCAAGGCCACCACTCTTCAATGGCCAGTACTACTCTTGGTGGAAGAACAGGATGAAGGACCACCTGATAGGAGAAGACTATGAACTCTGGGACATAGTCACTGATGGACCTCTAGCTACAATGAAGAAGACTGCTGAAGGTTTGGATGTACCAAAGACTAGGGCTGATTACAATGCTGAAGATCTGAAGAAATGGGAGAAGAATGCTAAGGCCAAGAAGTG
>ML274128.1:0-10239 GCA_005239495.1 Nicotiana undulata | reverse complement strand
TATGAAAACTTCACCATGAAAGAAGGAGAGACTATCCAAGAGATGTACACAAGGTTCACAACCTTGACTAATGAACTGAAGTCTCTTGGAAGATTCATCCTGGAAGAGGACAAGGTTGAGAAGATCCTGACAAGGGTCTTGCCAATCTCCTGGGAAAGCAAAATCATTGCTATCTAGGAATCCAAAAATATGGCAACTCTGAGATTGGATGAGCTGATTTAAAACCTCACTGCCTATGAACTCAGAAGGCAGACAATGAAGATGGATAGTCCAAAGAAGGAGAGGAGTCTAGCACTGAGAATCACTGAAGGAGCACATCTGGAGGAAGATGAGAGGGCCATGATTACCAAAGAATTCATAAACTTTCTCATGAGGAAGAAGGGCATCTCTAGAGGAAGAAACTACAACAAAAGCAAAAGCTCCAGAAAGGCCAACCAACGAGGGATGCTACAAATGTGATAAGACCGACCATCTCATCAAAAACTATCCTCAATAGGAAGTAGAATGGAAAAATGAGAGATATGAAAGAAGGAACTGGTCCAACCCAAGAAGACCACAACACAGGCTCTGGTCGCTGCTTGGGGGGAAAGTTTAAATGAGGAATCAGAAGATGGGGAGACTGAATATCAGGCGCTCATGGAAATTGGAGAATCTGATGAAGAACCACATGTAAGTATTTCCCATCTTAAAAACAAAATAAAGTTCCTATCTAAGGAAAAACTCTCTGAGTTGCTACTTGATTTCATAGATGATTTTGAGGAAACAACCAAAGAGAATGATCAACTCTCTAAAGAATGTGCAACGCTAAAAGCAAAGTGCATGAACCTGGAAATCAGAGTTAGTGAATCTGAAAAGAAAAACACTGTCTTGTTGAACCAGGTTCATCCACTTGAGACTGATATTCTAGAATTAAAATCTGAAAACTTAAAACTGAGATTAGGATCCAGTAAAAAGGTTATTGGTCACTCTCATGTCATGTTAGAGGAAAATTTGCGAAAACTAAAAGATAAAATGTATGCCAATGATGAACAGATAATATCACTTAAAGAAGAGCTTGGCAAGGTCAAACATGAATTAGATAGAACTTGTAAATGGAATAAATCCTCTGATGCCTTGGCATGGTTTCAAGAGAATCATAGTAGAAACCGGAGAGGGCTTGGTTTTGGGAGTCAATTGCCCAAGTGGGATCCCAAAAGTAAGTATCTCACTCTCCCTGAAAATAAAATATGCACCCACTGTGGTAAGACTGGCCACTACAAATATGAGTGTGCTGCAAAAGAGCAGGCCAGTCGAAAAAATGAGAGGTTTGTCAAAAAGAAAAACTGGCTACTAAATTGGGCCAAGAAAATTTTGGTTTTTTGGATAGTGGCTGCTCAAAACATATGACGGGGAACAAGGAACAAATCCTTTCACTTGAAAACCTCAAAGGAGTAAATGTCTCCTTTGGAAATAGAAAGAAAGGTAAAATTATAGGGGTTGGCAAAGTAGGTAAGGATGACACACGTTCCATCGAACATGTGTACTTGATAGATGGCTTGAAATATAGCCTGATCAGTGTGTCACAATTGTGTGACAGAGGTAACCCTGTTGCTTTCAGTTCCACAAAATGTTTTGTGATTAACTTGCTTACTGACAAGATTGTTTTGCAGGGAAAAAGAATGAATAATATCTATGTCATAGACTTGTCCACACTGTCTGACAATGAACTCACTTGCTTAAGTGTTTTGGACTGTGATCCCCTCCTTTGGCACAAACGACTTGGACATGCAAGTCTAAATCAGCTTAACAAATTAGTCTCTAAGGACTTAGTGGTGGGACTCCCTAACATTAAGTTCAAGGAAGACAAAGTTTGTGAGGCATGTGCAAGGGGGAAGCAGGTAAGATCCTCATTCAAAAGTAAGAAAATGGTCAGTACCACCAGGACGTTGGAACTGGTTCATCTGGATCTGTGTGGTCCAATGAGAACTCTGAGAAGAAGTGTTAAGAAATATGTGATGGTGTTAGTGTATGATTACTCAAGGTTCACGTGGACCTTATTTCAGGAATCTAAGGATGAAGCATTTGATATTTTCATCGCATTTGTTAAGAAAACTCAAAATCAGTTAGGACATCAACTAGCATCAATAAGATCTGACCATGGTACTTTTTTAAAATGCTAAGTTTGCTGAGTTCTGTGATGAACATGGCATCAATCACAACTTCTCTGCCCCTAGAACCCCGCAGCAAAATGGGGTTGTGGAAAGAAAGAATAGAACTCTTGAAGACATGGCAAGAACCATACTTCTTTCTAGCAAACTACCACACAGCTTTTGGGCAGAAGCAATAAACACTGCTTGCTATATAATCAATAGATGCATGACCAGGCCACTGGTAGAGAAAACTCCCTATGAATTACTTAAAGGGAGAAATCCCAACATATCCCATCTTAGGGCTTTCGGATGCAAATGCTATGTGCACAATAATGGCAAAGATTCCCTAGGTAAATTTGATCCCAGAAGTGATGAGGGAGTATTCTTGGGATATTCATCACATAGCAAAGCCTATAAAGTGTACAATAAAAGAACTATGTGTGTAGAAGAGAGTGTGCATGTTGTCTTTGATGAAACTAACACTCTTTCTGAGAGACAGGAACCAGAAGATGAGGAGCTTGGACTGGTAAGAAGCAGTGAACACATTGAGGCAGCCATGGAAGATGTAACAGGTGATGGACCAGGTCCAACTACCCCAAGCAACATGACAGGGGGAACTCAACATGTGAATCCTGGCCTTGATCCTGTTCCATAACAACAAAACAACATGGAACCATCCAGAAGTGAACAACTAGTACTCAAACCACATAGATATCAGAGTTCTCACTCTCTTGAGAACATCATAACATATCTGAAATCTGGAATCAAAACAAGAGCCTCCTTGAAAAACATGTGTGCGTTTGATGCCTTCCTATCCCTGATTGAACCAAATAACATTGGTGAATCCTTACAGGATGCTGACTGGGTAGATGCCATGCAAGAAGAGTTGAATCAATTTGAGAGAAGTCAAGTATGGCACTTGGTACCCAGGCCACTAGACAGATCAGTGATTGGCACGAAGTGGGTCTTCAGGAACAAGCTCGATGAGGATGGAACTGTTACAAGAAATAAGGCAAGACTAGTTGTTCAAGGGTATAGTCAAGAAGAAGGAATCGACTATGATGAGACCTTTGCTCCTGTGGCAAGATTGGAGGCAATCAGACTTCTTATAGCATTTGCTGCACATATGGAATTCACTCTCCATCAGATGGATGTTAAGAGTGACTTTCTCAATGGCTATTTGAAGGAAGATGTATTTGTCAAACGGCCTCCAGGTTTTGAAAGCAAAGAGTCACCTGATCATGTATATAAACTTGACAAGGCTCTTTATGGTCTCAAACAAGCACCTAGAGCATGGTATGATCGATTGTCAAAATTCCTGCTGGAACATGGGTACAAACGAGGCAAAATTGACAGTACTTTGTTCCTAAAGGAAAAAGGGAAGGATCTTCTGATTGTGAAAATATATGTTGATGATATCATATTCGGGGCAACCAATAAAAATCTTAGCAAGGAATTTTCTACACTAATGGGGAGTGAATTTGAAATGAATATGATGGGTGAACTAAACTTCTTCTTAGGCTTGCAAATCAAGAAAAACCCACATGGAACAATGATTCATCAACAAAAGTATGTGAAAGAACTCCTCAAGAAGTTCAAGATGGAGTATTCAAAAGAAATAGACACCCCCATAGCCACAGCTACTAAATTGGATGTGGATGAACCTAGTTCATCCGTTGATCAGAAGGTATACAGAAAAATGATTGGGTCTCTACTGTACCTCACTGCAAGTAGACCTGATATTGTGTTCAGCGTGGGACTGTGTGCTAGGTTTCAAGCAAATCCAAAGGAGTCCCACCTCACTACAGTGAAGAGAATATTGAGATATTTGAAAGTNAAAAGTACTTCAGGCATGGCTCACTTCTTGGGCTCCTGCCTTGTGTCTTGGGCCACCAAGAAACAAAATTCAGTAGCTTTGTCTACTGCTGAGGCTGAATATGTGGTTGCAGCCTCTTGCTGTGCTCAGTTGTTATGGATCAAGCAACAACTCATGGACTTTGGTATAGATGTGGGATGCATTCCTATTTTCTGTGATAACACTAGTGCTATTAGTATGATGAAGAACCCGGTTCATCATAAGAGAACTAAGCACATAGATGTTAGGCATCATTTCCTAAGGGATAACTATGAAAAGGGAATGATCTCAATCGAATTTTGTGCTACTAATCATCAAATTGCTGACATATTCACTAAAGCATTGAGTAGGGAGCATTTTTAGAGAAATAGGCTTGAATTAGGGATGATTAAGATCACCTAATTTGAAAAACAAACATGAAAAAAATATTTGAAAAAAAAAATTGGTTAGAAAATTCTAATTAGGTACTTAATCAGATTAATCATTGCTCAATATCATGTCTTTATTGCCATACTCTTTTGCCATGTATTAATATGATTCCCTAGTTGCTAATGATGTTTCTCTATCTTTGTAAATTGAGGCAAATTAAAGATTTTAACAGGATGAACCTGGTTCATCCATGCTGGTTCATATGACTGACAAGGTACGTTCTCATCTCCATACATGTATTAATTCAATTACAGCCATACATGAGCAGGACTCTATCTATATTTGGTTCATATTCAAATACTTCGTACTTACCCAAAATTGAACTAGTTTCAAGAAGTACCGTCTCACTTAATTAGCCTAGTTTTAAGGGGAAAATAACTGTCTAATCAGAGTCAGTCCTACGGCGATTAGACTCCCACTTGAGTAAATACTCTGCCGTTGTAATCTCCATAGCCACATCTTATATAAGGGTCATCATTACTCTTCTCGTCATAAAGTAACCGTCGAACCAAGTTCAACTCATTCTACATAAACCAAAACTGATCACTCGCCTTTTCATCCTAACAACACACAATCATGTCTTCACCACCACCTGCTTCTTCTTCTACTTCATCACCTAATCGTGATTACGATGGAGGAAATTCTGAATCTGAATCAAACTCACCATCTGTATACATTTCTCAATCACCAGAAAATTCGTCAACCCCTGAAAACATACCTATTCCTAAACCCACACCAAATCCTACTCCAGCCCCCAGAGGTCGCCGTGTGAAAATTCTTGCCAGAAAGACAGTTGCTTCTGGTTCTAAAGCAAGATTCTTGGAAGAAATTCTACAGGCTGATAAGGATCCCAACGTTGAATCATCAAGTGAATCGTTTAAATCAGCCAATGAGGAGGAAGCACCTGGTTCATCAAATTTTGAACAAGGTAATCTTGATGATATCTCTGAATCTGTTAATGTTGAGAACATGTTTGTTCTGGTTGGGTCGGTGGTAGATGTTGAAGTGCCGAGTAGGCAAAGAGAACTGGGAAAATGAAAAATTCTTGAGAGAGAGGGTGGAGATGGAGTTGTAAGAGGATCTAGGGAGGATGGCACCACACTGGTTATCTGTGGTCCCATTCTTGAGAATGTTGGAGATGAAGTCACAGAGTTAAGGGGAAGTGTAGTTGAGGAGGCCGCAATAGGTCTAGCAAGCTTGAGGAAAGGAGCAGATGAACCTGGTTCAGCTGGGGACGAGACATTGGCTGAAAGGCTAAAGAAACTGAGGGAGTCCTATAACCCCAAGAAAATGAGGACTCAGAAGTCCAAGAAAACATCTACCTCAGTTCCTCCAAAGAAGAGGAAAGCTATTGTTTCTGCTGATGCTATTGTCCCTAATATGCGTGCTACTCGTAATACTGTGAGAGAAGAAGAAGAAAAGTTGGAGAAGGCTCTGCAAGAGAGCAAGAAAAAGAAGGCGGAAAAGGGTAAAACTAAGATTGGAGAGCCTGTTGAGGCTGTTGTTCTTGAGGAGGAGACGTTAGACCTGGTCCAACAAGAGGAGCAGATTTCTCCAGTTGTGGTTGGGACACCAAAACCCAAAAAGGCTAAGGATTCTTCAAAGAAGTTAGCTGTTGTGTCCGCTGCAACTCCAAGCACTGCCAAAAGGACCAGGTCCAAGGCAAAGAAAATGAAGGTTGTGGAGAAATATGATGATGCAGACTGGAGTGGAGAAGAGGAGAAGGAAGATGATATGGAGACTGATAGAATCATAATGTTTGGCAAGCGAACAATCTTGAAGGGTAAGTTGTTCAAAGATCTAGAGGATCATGGAATGAGATATCTACAGGACACTCTGGACATGCAGAGATGGAAGGACATGGTCCTTCACATGGAAGGCAGGCTAGAAGGGCTGAATTGGTGGAATTCATGGGAAATGCCATTATCAAAGACGGCAGGGTCACCTCTATGGTCAAAGGAGTTCAAGTCTCCTTTGATGCTAAAGAGTTGGGTGAAATTCTAAACATACCAGCTTAGGGCTATGAGGACTACACGAGGCAGAGATGGCCTTGTCTAGATGGGATGGCCTCATCAATCAACATCACCAGATTCTTCAGTGACAATGAGAGGGATATTGAACCCATGTCGGTCTACAAAAGTGAAATGAAGCCAGAGCACAAGTTGTTCTTTGAGTTTGTCATCAAATTCCTGCTGCCCAGACAAGAAAGAAGGCACATAGCCAACTATATAGATCTGACTCTGATAGAGTGTTTGTACAGGGGAAAGCAAATCAATTGGCCAACTTTCATCATCCAACTCTTGGACAGAGTTGTGAATGGAACCAAAGCACATGCAATCCCATATCGATTTATTCTGACAGTTGTGCTTGATCATTCTGGGGTTCATGCGAAGAAGGCTGAAATGGCGATTGCCAAGGATTATTTTGGGAAGGAAACTTTGTTGTCATGTGATTACATTGTCAATGTTCCTGCAGATGAACCGAGTTCATCTAGGAAGCATCCAGTCAACAGCAAAGTAAGAACTCTGGTGTAGGAAAGCGAGATCAAGGATATGGAGATCCTTCGTTTGAAATCTCGTGTGATTGAGGTTGAAGCTAAGCGGGATGCTCTCAGGGCTGAATTTGCAAAAGAGAAGGAAAAGAATGAGGGTGTTCTTCAGCAGATGCTTTCTCTTCTATAATCAAAGACCAAAACCTCCTCTGCACCTTCCCATCCTTAGGTTGTCCAGAGCTACCTAATAACCCTTCAGTGCCCAATTCGGGACTTGTTTCTGTTTTTTTTTTTTGACTTGTTTCTGTTGTCTTTTTACTCTGTTTTTTTGCTCATGGTTTTTGATTGTGTTTGTTTTTAATTGTCTGGTGTTTGATGATCGTTCCTAATCAATGAATATGCTGTTTAGTTATTGACTTGTCTCAATTTCTTATTTAGCTTACATTTATTGGTTTCTTGTGTTGATTAATCATGCTTTGCACATGCAGTTGCCTCAACTGGCCATGAGTAATAATTAATAATTCTGGTAAGTGTATCATTTTGCAACTTTTTGATGATGCCAAAAGGGGGAAGATATATGCTGAACTTTTCAAAAAAAATTCAAATTTTTTCAAAGTGATATTTATAACCTAATTAACCTGGTTTCTCTATGATTAATGCTTAAAATCGTACAAAGTGTTTGAAGTGTATACATGATTAAGCACAGAGTTTTTCATCATGAAAAAGGGGGAATTTGTTGACCCAAGTCATTGCATAGTTTTGAAGATTGACAAATGTCTGACAAGTTGAACCAGGTCCATCAGAGCACACATTCTTGAACTGAATAGCTGGCACATGAACCGTATATGCATTGGAGATATTTGACATTGTGAAGTATCAACGAACCAAGAGATTGTCTCCTAGTGCGAAAAGGTTGCAAACTGATGAGAAGAAGTTGAAGTTGAAATTAGCAAGGAAAGTAACAAAGGAAGGAAGTTGAGTTTAATACGAACTCTTTCTCCCAGGAAGAGTTGAACTAGAACTGAACGACAAACTCAACAACTGAATCTATAAATATTCGAAGTATTTCTGCTGGAATTCTTTACGCACAAGTACTGAAGTGAATCAAGATCTGAAAGCGAAATTCCCAGAGTATTTTGCAGGCAGAATTATTGTGCGACACAAAGGCTACAGATCAGCTAGAAGAACTAGTTCCATTGTTTGTGTATTGAGTCTAGTTGATTGTAGTAGGTGTTTCAATATTGTATCTTATCAGCTTTCATAGAAGCAATTGCAATAGGTACACATTGTTCAAGTTAGAGTTAACTTGAAGCTTGTAGAAATGAGCTAGAGGCTAGTTGATACAAAGGGATTAGAGTTAGTCCTAGGATTACAAAAGAGTTTATTTTGTAAGTCCGTTTGGCTCAGAGTTTTTAGTGAAGAGTTTGAGCAAATCCTACTGAGGAGTAGGTCGTGATTTTTTCACCTTTTGAGCCAGGTGTTTTCCACGTAAAAATCTCTGTGTTTTTACTTTACTGCTTTTATTATTCCGCACCAGTAGAAGTTGAAACACAAAGAAGAACCGGGTTCTTCTTGTGAGACAACACTCGAAAAATTGGGTACCACACATTTAACATATATTTTTGTGTGGTATTGACGTCTAAAACATCAATACCCTTATTAAAGCGTGGATTATCCGAAAAATAATCGAGAAATAAATTATTATCAGCACCTTCCCGATCTCGATGGATTACCAAGTGATCTGGAATGGAGCCAACTCTCCTAGGATAATTATTTTGATATTGTTGGAGGGCTGCAACATATGATTGTTCATTTGAGTATTTTGCATGAATAATTGCTGCTCAACTTTATCATCGGCAGTGAAAGATGATGATGATGAAGAGGAATTTTTATCATCATTATTAGATGAACCTCCCATATAAAAATTCACTTTCAGAAGAAAAATAAGAACACTTGATTAAATTTTGAAATGAATTGAATGTCCAATATTATTTTTCTAAATGATGTTCGGTTTTATAGAGTGAAGAATGTGTAGAGATATCGTAAGTATTTTTTTTAGTTACTTGATTATACTATATATATATATGCTTACTGTTTATCTTACTTTTACTTAAATACTGTAAATTGCACAAGCAAAAACTTTACTTATGCAAGACCTGAACTTTAAAAAAGGCTTTAAATTTGATCATGTATGGGATATGATGAAAGATTTTGAGAAGTTTAGCGTTGTTGATTTTGAAAGAACAAAAGCAAGAAAGCATGGCTCTACTTATGTATCATCGGAGTCTGAGGCTCCTACTCCTAATTTACCGTTGATATCATCACCTAACTTGTCATTATTTCCACTAAATTTAAATGAGGATATTCCAGGTGAGGCCACATCATCAAAACGACCTATTGGGGTAAAGAAAGCAAAATTGAAGAGAAAAATTAATGAAGATTACGTGAAAATGATCCACTCGGAAAATAGTCGGCTTGTTGAGGAAAAGTCAAGTAACTCAAGAAATAAATCTTCGAGACAAAAAGAATTCAAAGAAGAAAATAAAATTGTATTGACGAAGTTGAATTCCATTGACGATCCAAATCTTCGTGAATTTTTGCGACAAGAACAAAAATGAATAATCGATAAGAAGTCAACAATTTCAACAACAACAAGCACAACAATCTTCTACCCCGTTCTCTCAATTTTTTAGTAATTTTGGTGCATCTGGAAATGACATGCCGGATTACTAAACTTATGTTTTATGTTTTTAATGTAATTTCAATTTTAATGTATCCTCCTTTGATGTACTTTTAATTTTAATGTATTTTTATTATTGTTAATTTTTTTAAAATTTTAGTTTTCACTTTTCAATTTTAGCAACATTAGATATCTTACATTTGCATTTTTTATTTTTAAATAATGGTTACATTTCTTTTTATACAATTATAATAATAATAAAATTAACTTATAATTTTATATAAATATAATATATATAAAAAATAGGATATAAAGTTAAAATTATAAAGATCTTAATATAAAATTAATTCTATACAGAATATATGATAAATTAAAAGTTCAAAAAAATAAAAAGATGAATAAAATAATAATAAATCAAATTTGATGTTGATGAATAGTGTCACACCAAATTTGGTGTGACACTATTCACACACTAAAATGGTACAAAATTTGATGTTTCATTGAAGCAAAAAAAATACTAAATTTAGATTTGGTGCAAAAAATAGTGCACCATTGGAGATGCCCTAAGCCAAGATAAAAGGCTTGTGAACGACTTAGGCCTCATTTGTTTTTTTTAAGATTAAGACGTCTGAATCTTAATACACATCTGAATATC
>ML274126.1:66865-86642 GCA_005239495.1 Nicotiana undulata | reverse complement strand
CCCCAAAAAAAAAAAAACAAATTCAAATTCCAACACACTCTTTGGGATAGTGTTCCACAATCTTTTTTTCTATAAGGTAATGGATTTCATTGAAGGCATCAAGAAGATGCAAAATTCACGTTGTTCCACAATCTTAATTGTGGCAAGTTCAGATGGCCGTCTATGTGATATGCCTATATCTTTCTCCTTCTGTCCATCAGTGTGTGCCTTGAGTATTTTGCAGAAATCGAGGCGTCCTCTAGAATTTTAGTTATAACCCTAGGGATTGAGTCGATGATCAATTGCCCTTGCCATCTGAAAAGGATTTTTTATCTGTGCCATTTAAGGGATTTTTACATGTGATATTTGTATGAACAACTGAGGGTTTTATGTTGATCTCATGATTCTTGGTCTCTGTTTTGCTCTTATTTTATTCAGCTTTACTTCTCACATATTCCTTTAGTACTTCAATGCATTTGGTGGATATTGGCTATAATAGACAATGGGTAGTCACTTGTCACCAATGATGACTCACCATTCTGAGTTTTCAAGAACGCTGAGGATGGTGTTGTTATATTGCTTTTCAAATGTGTTGGTGTCGGAGCTTTTAAAGTTTCGTGCTGGTTTTACATCCGTGTCCAGTGCTTTGTCGGGATTTTGATTCACAAAAATATCTGTACTGTTTTCATCCCAGCTCAATGGATTGTCTCTCTAAAATTTCAATATCTCCATTAGTCTAGCTAAATTTCTTATTACTACCAGTTGTTAGGACAACTAAATTGCAGAGGTGTAAATACTTGGAAGGAAATTGAGGACATAGGGCCCATTTGGAATGACATTCAGCTGCTTACCCGTTCCAAGTTTAAGTCATTCCTTCTTTATTCTTTTGTGTTGGGACATAGAAATGAGTTGCTTTTGTTTTAAGCTAAATAGTACGTTTACTTTAGGTCCTATGCTTTCTAGGAGTCTTTTGGACCTGTTAGAAATTCTTATGCCAGTTGGAAACATAAAGAACATCTAGTACTTTCCATTTTTATTTTTATTTTGTAATATATGCTTGAGATGAATTTAATGGCCAGTGAGGATTCATATAGCTGAACCCAAATTGTTTGGCTCTGAGACACAATTGTTGTTGTAGGTACTCTAAGTCATACTAAGAGTATGCCTCCATGAATTATAGAGGCCCATCACCAACTGATCAGTAAAAGAATCAAGGGGCCTCACCGGTTCAAAAGTCCCTTATTTTGAAGCATAAGTGAATCTTTTGATTCAATGTCAAACTTTCTGAATTGTTGTCGTGTAAAATTTTGGTTTCATTTGCTTCCTTGACCCTACTTCTCACCTGCTCCCAAAGAGAACAAAGGTAAAACACAACAATTTGTTTGTGAGTTTGTCTAAGACTTTAGCAGCAGGTGTAAAGTTAGCTCATTAGCAATTGTTCAGGTGGTTCTGCCTACTTGCTTGGATGGGCGTGTGGGTGGGTGTTCTTGTCTGTTGTTTTCGCAAAATCGGAATATGAGCTGCCTCATATTGTGTAAGACATATAATAGCTAAATCAGTTTTGAACTAAAACTCACCAAGAAGAATGCGCTTACGGCATGATAATTTGGGGTTCTCGATTCAAAAATTGACTGAAGAGCCATTTTGGGACTTAAAATAATCCCATGTCGGTATTCAAAAGATTAGTTGTGATACACACTAACAGTCCTAGTCTTTTTTGTTGGGCCAAACAGTCCTATGTAAATAGTTCTACTGTCTTTTTAGTTTTTTTGAGCTCCCTTACTCTTGACTAGCATCTTTGAGGTATATATCTTCTTGTTATTGGCCAGCTCCAAGATCCCATCATAACATCTTGTTATGGAGCTAGCATCTTTATTTTTGTAATCACTGCATCTGCTTGGTGCCTTTCAATGAAGCAACTTACTTTATCAAAAAAGAAAAAAAAGATTAGTTGTGATACACCTTCTAGGCTGATCCCTCAATTGAAAATAGAGGAGGATCATTTGAAGGTGAGGTTAATTTTTGCTTGTATTGTGGCTAATAATTTCTTCAATCACTTGTAAAGTTTCATCATGTAAGGAGTATTTTTTTTATATTCTCAAAGGGTTGGTATTTGTAGTTTTGCCATAGTACTCTTTTGCAGTTGTTTACGTATTAGAGAATTTTTGCTTTCTATGTTAAAGTAGCTGGCATAGCTTAGTGCAGTTTCAATATTTTAACTACTCTTACATCTTTAGCTACTAATTGCAAAATTGAGTCTATGTAAAGACAACTTGACAAAGTGTTCCAAATGCTGCCTCTCTGCTTGTACATATCTAATTTCCTTCTTGACTAAAAATGCAGGACTTAAATTCTGCTAGCTGTAACCATGTCGTCTTCGTATCTACCTGCAACCGCAGATTCACTAGCCCAGGCTTCTGAGGCTAAAACGCCATCTGAGGCTATCTCCATTCTCTACCGCATCCTTGAGAATCCTTCATCATCTTCTGAGGCCCTAAGGATCAAAGAGCAGGCAATTTTCAATCTCTGTGACCTCCTAAGTCAAGAGAATAGGGCTGAGGATCTCAAAAACCTTCTCAGCCAGTTGCGTCCCTTCTTCTCTTTAATACCCAAGGCAAAAACAGCCAAAATTGTTAATAAAGGAATTGTTGACGCAATGGCTAAAATACCGGGTACATCTGATCTTCAGATTACTTTTTGCAAAGAGATTGTTCAGTGGACCCATTCAGAGAAACGAACTTTCCTTCGTCAGCGAATTGAGTCAAAACTTGCAGCTCTTCTGATGGAAAACAAAGAGTATTCTGAAGCATTGACACTCCTTTCAGGACTGATCAAGGAGGTGAGAAGATTGGATGACAAGCTGCTTCTTCTGGAGATTGACTTGACGGAGAGCAAGCTCCACTATTCTTTGAGAAATCTTCCCAAAGCAAAGGCTGCACTTACAGCTGCTCGAACAGCAGCCAATGCTATTTATGTCCCTCCAGATCAGCAAGGTGACATTGATTTGCAGAGTGGGATACTTCATGCAGAAGAGAAAGATTATAAAACTGCATACAGCTATTTCTATGAGGCATTTGAGGCATTTAATGCCCTTGCTACTAATGATTCCAAGGACGCTTCAACAAAAAAAGATCCGAAGGCCAAGGCCAAGTACATAGCCAAGGCCATATACAGCCTCAAGTATATGTTGCTATGCAAAATCATGGTCAACCAGGCTGATGATGTTGCAGGAATAATATCTTCACGTGGACTGAATTATCAGGGGCCAGAACTTGATGCTATGAAAGCTGTTGCCGATGCTCACTCCAAGCGATCTTTGCAGCTATTTGAGATTGCTCTTCAGAACTTCAAGGCTCAGCTTGATGAAGATCCTATCGTCCATAGGCACCTCTCTTCGCTCTACGACACTTTAATGGAGCAGAATCTTTGCAGGTTGATTGAGCCTTTCTCAAGGGTCGAGATTGCTCATATTGCTGAGTTGATTGAATTGCCAGCTGACCATGTCGAGAAGAAGTTATCTCAAATGATATTAGATAAGAAGTTCGCTGGGACTCTGGACCAGGGTGCTGGATGCCTTGTAATTTTTGAGGACCCTAAGCAAGATGCAATTTACCCGGCTTCACTGGAAACCGTTTCAAATATGGGGAAGGTTGTTGACAGTCTCTTTGTAAGATCTACAAAGATAATGGCTTGAGTTTCAAATCCTTTTTTTGAGCTGCAGGCAGTATCTGTTTTCAGCGGCTGCTCCTTTTCTAGTGTTTTATGCTTCCTTTCCCAATATATTCTGAACTTAGTTTAAACCTTACATTTCTGGAGTGACAGATGAGCTAACTCAACTTAATTCCTTTAGATTTTTTATGACTTTATCTGTGCCATGAGATGTTTGGACCATTTAATTGCAAGCTTTATTTATTATGATGATTGTTTCTTTGTTTTTAGTCTATCTGTTACAGTACCTGATACTGGGCCCGTTTTTATTAATTGGTTAGATCCTTGGGGTATTATTTCTTTTAGTCGGCTCCATAAACTATACATCTGCTAGTCGAAAAAGTGTATACAATTTGTATAATTTTTGTATATATATATATATATATATATATATATATATATGTGTGTGTGTATGTCTTGTGTGAGTATTTGATGAACTCTATCTAGTCAAAGGATGAAAAGATCAAACTCCAGGAACCTATGGGAAAGAAAGGAGTCCAGAACCTAAATATTGTCCTTTTGAACAAGTGTGACGTTAAAAGGTTAAAAAAAGAGAGTTAACAGACTATATATAACGCGGTTATAAATCGTGCTATACTTTCTCCAAAAAAGTTATAGTGGGTCCCACCCGTCACATAAAAAGACAAGTACGTAGGTCTCATACCCTAGCAAAGCATTATATTGTTGTGGTTTCATCGTTTCGGACTCAAATTTTCAACTTCTCCACTTTCCGAAAATCATGAATCGAGGTATTCTGATTTAGTTTATGTCGAAATTCGTATAATAATGTATATTAGTTGACTTGAATGTGTTTTCATGTCGTTTTGTGTTTTGTTTGCGAAACTAGTATGTTATATTTATCCGGACTAAGATATTAGTGTTCTAAAAAAATATGTAAAAATTGAGATTTTTTTTTTTTTTTGTTAATAAAAATGTTAATTAATATCTTTTACTGTTTTATATGTATTTTCGTGAATGTTATGTGATTAAAATGTATTTGTTGTTTATATTTAGTTTAGATTATTTATTAGCGTAGTAAAATAGCCTTCTAGCATAGTAAAATGTAGAGCCTTTTAGCGTAGTAAAATGTAGAGTATTTTAGCGTAGAATCCCTGTAGTTTAAGTATCTCTTATACTGACAGATGAAATACAAACTCTGTCCAATTTATAAAAATTAATTATTTAATTAAAAGAACAAACACACAAAGGAATGAGAATATTAAAAGTGACACACATAAGAATTCATGATAGGCTGGTGCTACTGGGCCTCAAATATCGAGCATGGAACCCATACGTATATACTCTGTCAAATTTACAAAAATTAATAATTTAATTTATAAAACAAACACACAAAATTGTAAAAATATTGAAATTGACACACATAACAATTCATGATAGGTTGATGCTACTGGGTCTCAAATATCAAGTCTGGAACCCATAGGTATATACTCTGTCCAATTAAATAATTAAAAATTAAAAATTTAATTTATAAAACAAACACACAAAATTGTATAAATATTGAAATTGACACACATAACAATTAATGCTAGGTTGATGCTACTGGGTCTCAAATATCAAGTCTGGAACCCATAGGTATATACTCTGTCCAATTAAATAATTAAAAATTAAAAATTTAATTTATAAAACAAACACACAAAATTATAAAAATATTGAAATCAAGATAACTTGATGCTACTGGGCCTCATATCGAGCCTAGAACCCATAGATATATATACACTGTCCAATTAAATATTGTATAACTCTAAAAATTAATTATTTAATTTACAGATTAAATACAATTAATGTTGTTTAATTTACAGTAGACGACATGGACGTGCCCCCTATACATCCTGGACCTTTCTCCGATGAGCTATTAGTGTTACAGGACGATCATAGATTCACCCACGTATGGGAGGGAGAGTTACTATCCTAGACTCTCCGCGCCAGGAGAGTGGACGACCTGTGGGATTTTATGAGGGACAAAGATCTCCATCCCCGTGTAGTCCAGCGCCCGCAGAATACGGGATTCTACAAGATTTTTGAGATCGGACGGCTGCAGCTCGACTAGGCTTTGATCACGGCATTGATTGAGCGGTGGCGATCGGAGACGCGCACTTAAGATACCACCGTGCCGATCAGATATTAGACAAATATCGGAACACTGTTTGACAACGTGCTCTTTCAAATGGTTCCAAAACAACTTCCACGTCTCTTGGCTTTCATTGGCACAAAGAACAAAAGCTAGAGGAAACATCTGTCCATTAGCATCTACTGCAACGACTATCAACAACTTTATATCGTACTTTCCATAGACATGAGTGTCGCCTATGGATATTACGGGCCGACAATGCGAAAAACCATCAATTGCTGGTTTAAACGCCCAGAACACGTAATTGAAAATATATTCTGATTTTTCCGGACTCCGCTCAAGCTTCCATTCAACAACCGTCCCGGGGTTAAAGTGCTGCAGTGCGGCCATGTACTTTGTTAGAGATGCAAATGACTTATCCCAGTTACCATAAATAATTTCAAATGCACGTTTGCGCCCGAGAAATGCGTTTCTTTTGGTAATGGTATGGCTATATTCCTGGTGGACAGATGTAATGCACTCTTTGATTTTATACCTTATGAACGCTTCGAGGTGTGGAATAAGGACAAGAGAAATTAAGTCAACATCCAAGTTGAAGTGATTCCCGTTGAATGTGTCCATTTCACATGTGTGGGTAGGAATGTATTTACCCACTTTCCAATGACCTGTCTTTTTCTTGCTCGCACGCAACATCCAATGACATGGCATAAACCACATGCGGAAAACAACCTTGTATACATCCGGACTTGACTCCCATACATGCATCTCACGACACTCTTTTACATTGTGCATTTTACAACCCCTGCTTACGCGCACTTTATCAGGAAAAAGCATGCCCTTTGCCAGCACCGTTGGTCTAGACTCATCCCACATTGCTGTCCAAATTTCATCACAATCCCTTGTGAGAGCTTCCACATCCGGCATACTTGGCAAGTTATCAAGGTAGGGAATCTTTCTTGAATGAAACGGCACTTGGGACTCGTACTCTTTTCGTCTGGGAGGGGGGAGGGGTGTGGAGCATACTCCCTCGTCAAATCAGGTCCTTTATCCTCATCCTCCTCATCACCTTCCACACGAGGGAAGGGTGTCTCGTCTCCGGATTCATCGGCATTGTTGTCGTACACTGTTCTCTTCCTCACTCTGTGCATCTGCCAGATCCCGATTTAATACGCCGTCTTGGGGCAATTGAGTGAGGACATGTGGTTCAACTTGCTCGTTTTCACTGCACAAACAACAAAATAATAAGCTACTGAAATTAATAAATACTTTCCATATAGCTGTATCACTTCACTTACAAATCGTAATGTGATGACATTCCATGCTGGACATTTTCATGTTGGTGATGACTCCCTGATGGACCACCATGATCCAACACACCAAAACTAGCATATTCCAACTATGCGTGGGTTCATAACTTGTAAAATTCATATCCGGTCGGTACCCCCTGTGGAATATACGAGTGTTAATATAAATTTAATACAACAAAAATATACATCGTAACACAAAGGAAATTTGAAGTTTACCACTCGTCTTGTGGATTATGTAAAGCATGAGAGAAACCTCGCTGCTCATTCGCCGACGATGATAAGTTTAAATCAAGGCAAACTCTTTCATTCGGAACCTGTCCGACAAAAAATGCTCCAGAATAACTACCCGATGACTGGGGGTTATCCCTACTATGCGCAACCTCATTGTTGGGAACATCTTCGAACTTGACGTACATATCCAACATTTTGATTACAAGAAATTCTCGGTATTAATACAGAGTCCTCAGAAAATCCCTCAAAGTTTCATCATCGTCGATGTTAAACTCCG
This sequence comes from Nicotiana undulata, assembly GCA_005239495.1. NCBI lineage: Eukaryota > Viridiplantae > Streptophyta > Magnoliopsida > Solanales > Solanaceae > Nicotiana > Nicotiana undulata. The sequence goes on along the minus strand of ML274126.1, from coordinate 79,051 downwards.
CGTAAAAAGCAACCCCTTGCGGAGTGACGGAATACGGATATCTTCCGGTTACTTTAAGTTTCACCGAACGTTTCCTCACACTCATTTTATTACATAACAACGATACCAATCTATCGTACTCCATTGTAAGTGGCAATTTAACATGACACTGTGGAGATAAATTATACCTCACAGAGTTATTTTCCATCACAACCTCATCCCCCTCCCCCCCCAATATAATGAAACTCTTATTCTTCGCTCTTCAGACATTAAGAATAAAAGTTTGAACAAGAGTTAGAATAAGGCAATGCATAGCTCGGGTTTTTTTTTTATTTTTTATTTTAATGTATAATGCTCTTTTAAATCGCGTTATACCCATTTGAATTATTGTTATGTCAGTTAACTTATTGGTGGGACCACAAACACGTATATCATGGTTTATACATGCACTATACATATGTAGTGCGGAATAACTGTGCTCTATACGTTTCCATCCCACCGTGTCAGCATAACGCGATTTATTCATGCGCTATATGTGTATAACGCGGTTATAAACCGCACTATACTTTAACGGCTAAAACACCGTTAAAGTATAGCGCGGTTTAAAACCGCATTATATATCGTTTGATAACTCTTTCTTTTTTTAACCTATTTACGCCACACTTGTCAAAACAAACAATAATTGGGTTCTGGACTCGAAAGGATGTCTGTCTGAAATGATATACTCTAACTTTTAGCAACTTTTCTAGAAAAATAAAAGACAAAGCAATTCTTTTAATTTATTAAGAAAATCAGGAAAAATATTGATGTTTTCACTGTGAAACTTCTCTATATGAGATGAATATGGAGTATCCACCTACCTATGAGAAGCGCATGTACTAAATCAATAAATGAATAACATATGGTTGTACATAAACTGTTATCACTGTTATAAAATAACGACTGTAAAGTAAATAAATCAAAAACAAGTATAGAGAGACAACGATATATTATTCAACTTTCATACTGATATACATAATGAGCTGAAATCTCCTGTATTTATAGAAGAATGAAGCTGCTGTGTAAGCTGCTTGTAAGCTGCTACTGCAAGCTGCTACTGTACCAGACATAGATAATCTTCTACTAGAGGTAATATTTATCCATAACTGAGTACCGAAATGATAAGTTTCTTCAAGAAGCTTATGAACATCCATAATATATATTTATAACACTCCCCCTTGGATGTTCATTAAAAGATAATGTGCCTCATTAAAACCTTACTAGGAAAAATCCCGTGCGAAAAAATTCTAGTGAAGGAAAAAGAGTACACATATTTAGTAATACGCATTGCTAGGTGCCTCATTAAAAACCTTATAAGGAAAACCTAGTGGGAAAAAACTTAGTAAGAGAAAAAGAGTGCACCGCGTATTTTACTCCCCCCGATGAAAACCTTGTTTCAAATATTTGAGTCTCCGCATGCCAATCCTGTATATCATTTTCTCAAAAGTTGAAGTTGGCAAAGATTTGGTAAATAAATCTGCCGGATTGTCACTTGAACGGATCTGCTGCACATCAATGTCACCATTTTTCTGAAGATCATGCGTGTAGAATAATTTTGGTGAAATGTGCTTCGTTCTATCTCCTTTTATAAATCCTCCCTTCAATTGGGCTATGCATGAAGCATTGTCTTCGTATAAAATTGTGGGTCTTTTCTCACATTCTAGACCACATTTTTCTCGAATAAAATGAATTATTGATCTCAACCATACGCATTCTCTACTAGCTTCATGAATAGCTATTATCTCAACATGATTTGAAGAAGTAGCAATAATAGATTGATTTGTGGAGCGCCATGATATGAAAGTACCTCCACATGTAAACACGTACCCGGTTTGAGATCTAGCTTTATGGGGATCAGATAAATAACCTACATCAGCATAACCAACAAGATCTACACTATCTTTGTTAGCAAAAAACAAACCCATATCAAGAGTTCCCTTTAAATATCGCAATATATTCTTAATCCCGTTCCAATGTCTCCGTGTAGGAGAAGAACTATATCTTGCTAGTAAATTAACAGAAAATGATATGTCAGACATTGTAGCATTAGCAAGATACATTAGTGCACCAATTTCACTGAGATACGGTACTTCGGGACCAAGGAGTTCCTCGTTTTCTTCTGGAGGTCGGAACAAATCCTTATTCACTTCAAATGATCAAACAACCATTGGTGTACTCAAGGGGTGCGCTTTGTCCATGTAAAAGCGTTATAAGACACTTTCTGTATATGCAGATTGATGGATAAAGATCCCGTCTGCTAAATGTTTAATTTGCAGACCAAGACAAAGTTTTGTCTTTCCAAGATCTTTCATCTCAAATTCTTTCTTAAGATATTCAACTGCCTTTTGGAGCTCTTCTGGAGTTCCAACAAGATTTATGTCATCAACATAAACAGCAAGTATAATGAATTCTGAAGCCATTTTCTTTATAAAAATACATGGATAAATAACATCATTTATGTAACCTTTTTTCAGCAAATATTCACTGAGGCGATTAACCGTACAAAGATCTTTGTAATCTGATTGAGTACATTTCCTGAGATTTTGAATATGCTTCAGGAATTTTAAATCCTTCAGGGATTTTCATGTAAATTTTATTATCAAGTGAACCGTACAGATAAGCTGTAACCACATCCATTAGATGTATTTCAAGCCTTTCACGTAAGGCTAAACTGATGAGATATCGAAATGTTATGGCATCCATGACAGATGAATATGTTTCTTCAATCGGCTCCAGGTCGTTGTGAGAATCCTTGTGCGACAAGGCGGGCCTTGTATCTTTCAACTTCATCTTTATCATTCCTTTTCCGCACAAAAACCCATTTATGACCAACTGGCTTTATACCAGCAGGTGTTTGGACTACTGGTCAAAAGACCTCTCTTTTAGCAAGTGACTTCAATTCCGATTGAATTGCCTCTTTCCATTTTGGCCAATCAGATCTTTGTCGACATTCTTCGACAGATCGGGGTTCAAGATCTTCACTATCTTGCATAATGTTTAGTGCAACATTATATGCAAAAATATTAAACACCACCATTTCAGATTGATTTAAGTTAATCCCATCACCAGTAGAACTTATTAAAAGTTCCTCACTCACTTGAGTCTCGGGTTCATTGATTTCTTCCGGAATCTCAGAACAAATCAGATCTTGGGTCTCTTAAGGAGATCCCTTCATAATATGATTTTGATCATTTGTCGATTTTCCCCCCTAGGATTTCGATCCTTAGAACCCAAAGTTCTACCACGCTTCAGACGTGCTTTGGGTTTACTAGCTATCATGCTAGTAGATGGTCCTGCTGGGACATCAATTTGGATATGCACATTCTATGCAGGGATATGTGACTTAATTATCCTTTTCAAATCAGTAAATGCGTCTGGCATTTGATTTGCTATAGTATGTAAATGTATGATCTTCTAGACCTCCTGATTACATATAGGGGTACGTGGATCAAAATGAGATAATGATGAAACTTTTCACACAATTTCTCTTTTGATTTCCTTTTTCTCTCTCCCTAATTGTGGGAAATTTATTTCATCAAATCGAGCAGTAAATAAATCTCCCGTCAATGGTTCAAGATAGCGAATAATAGAGGGTGATTCAAACCCAATATATATTCCTAACCTTCTCTGTGGTCCCATCTTACTACGATGTGGTGGTTCTACTGGCACATATACAGCGCATCCAAAAATCGTAGATGGATATTATTTAGTTCATGACCAAAAACTAATTATGATGGATAATATTTATTATAATGTGTCAATCTGAGACGAATAAATGATGTTGCATGCAAGATAGCACGACCCCAAACTGTAGTGGACAATTTTGTTTTCATAAGTAGTGGTCTCGCTATCAATTGCAGGCGTTTAATAAATGACTCTGCAAGGCCATTTTGAGTATGAACATAAGCTACATGTTATTCAACTTTTACCAATTGATAGACAATAATCATCAAAAGCTTGAGATGATAATTCTCCAGCATTATCAAGGCGAATAGCCTTTATAGGATAATCTGGGAATTGTGCCCTTAATAGGATTATTTGGGATAGTAACTTTGCATACGCCAGGTTGCGAGATGATAGTAGACACACATGAGACCATCTTGAAGATGCATCTATTAGGACCATAAAATATCTAAACAACCCACTTGGTGGGTGAATAGGTCCACATATATCCCCATGTATACGCTCTAAAAAGGCAGGGGATTCCATGCCAACCTTCATTGGTGATGGTCTAGTGATCATTTTTCCTTGATAACAAGCATCACAAGAAAATTCATCATTTGTAAGAATCTTCAAGTTATTTAGTGGATGTCCACTTGAATTTTCAATAATTCGTCTCATCATTATTGATCCAGGATGGCCCAAATGTCCATGCCAAAGTACAAAAGTATTTGAATAAGTAAACTTCTGGTTTACGATAGAGTGTGCTTCAACTGTACTGATCTTTGAATAGTATAAGCCAGAAGATAAAATTGGTAACTTTTCTACAATGCATTTCTGGCCAGAAATATTCTTTGTAATACAAAGATATTCCACGTTCATTTTATCTATAGTCTCAACATGATACCCATTTCGGCGGATATCTATAAAACTCAACAAGTCTCTTTGGGACTTGGAGGAGAACAATGCATTGTCTATAATAAGTTTTGTTCCCTTAGAGAGAAATACAATGGCTCGTCCGGAGCTTTCAATCAAACTTATATTACCAGAAATTGTAGAAATATTTGCTTTTTCCATATGCAAATAAGAAAAGTATTTCCGATATTTGAATATGACATAAGTTATTCCACTATCAATTACACAAATATCTTCATGATTGATCTTTGATCCAAACATAATTTGAGGATTATTCATATTCTTCAAAATAACATAAACAAAGTAAATATTATAGTAAATATCATTATCAAAACGTAACTTTTACATAACCATACTAACTAATACAAACAACAGAAATTTAATTTTTTACATATGCATTAACGATCATATGACTTGTTTCTCCTTCTGGGAGTACAAAGTAATCAGCTACATCCAAATGCATGAAGTCAATATCATCTTCAGAAATAAAATTTGCTTCCACATTTTTCTGTCTTCTTTAGGGAGTCTTGATAAAGCTCAACTAGGTGCTTTGGCGTACGACAGGTACGTGACCAGTGCCCTTTTCCTCCACATCTATAGCATGCATTTTCTGCATTTGTTTCTTGCACCACTTCACGCTTTCGTTCCTTCCTTTTCCATTGCTGGTGGTTTGGAGGGTTCTTTGGTGCATTATTATTACCATGATTAGATTTTCTTTCCCGACCACAACTATGACCACGACTGGGGCCACGACCTCTTCCACGCTTAGCTTGGTGGAAGTTCGTCTCATTCACTTCAGGGAATGGACAAGAACCAGTTGGTCGGCTTTCATGGTTTTTCATTAATAGCCCATTATGCTGCTCGGTTACAAGAAGATGTGAGATAAGTTCAGAATACTTTTTGAATCCCATCTCTCGATATTGCTGCTGCAGGAGCATATTCGAGGCATGAAAAATGGTGAAAGTTTTCTCCAACATATCATGATCAGTAATATTATCACCACATAATTTCAATTGGGAAATAATCCTGAATATAGCAGCATTATACTCACTGATAGATTTAAAATCTTGTAACCTTAAATGAGTCCAGTCATAACGTGCCTGTGGAAGAACGACCATCTTCAGGTAGTCATATCTATCTTTCAAATTATGCCACAGTATGACTGAATCTTTAATAGTAAGATATTCCATTTTCAGGACCCTCATCAAGGTGATGCCGTAGGAATATCATTCTTTTGGCACGATCTTGGTTTGATGCTTGATTTTTGTCCTTGATGGTGTCTGCCAGACCCATCGCATCAAGATGAATTTCAGCATCAAGCACCCAAGACATGTAACTTTTGCCCGATATATCCAGGGCTACAAATTCAAGTTTAGAAAGATTTAACATTATTTAGAAAAAGAAAGATCGTACCTTTGATACTTTCAAAGTATTTGCTCGAGATGACAGAGTCTCATACTGATAACGTGTTATAAAATAACGACTGTAAAGTAAATAAACCAAAGACAAGAATAGAGAGAGAGAGCGATATATTATTCAACTTTCAAACTAATGTACATAATGAACTGAAATCTCCTCTATTTATAGAAGAAGGAAGCTGCTGTGTAAACTGCTACTCAAGCTGCTGTGTAAACTGCTACTGCAAGCTGCTACTGTACCAAACATAAATAATCTTCTACCGAAAGTAATATTTATTCATAACTGAGTACCGAAATAATAAGCTTTTTCAGAAAGCTTATGAACATCCATAATATATATTTATAACAATCACTTAATTATGGTGAATTATGAAGTATTCACTTACCTATCGTAAATGAATTATAGGTAAATTATTATAATTTGAGGTATACATCAAGTATTTTTACTTATTTTATTTTCTCCATTTCAAATTCGCCGACTGAACCTATAAATCTAAACAGAGGGCTATTTTAATCTCTTTTTCTTTTTAGTCCTTTCTTTCTTTTTCTCTACTATTTTAATCTTATTGTAATAAATTGTTCTTTCTTTTGTCTCCTTGCTTCACAATCATTTGAAGCTCCTTTCATTTTCTTTGGTAACCCCTTTTGTGCCCATTCCTTTATGTTCATTCTTACATATTCACAACAATCGAGAGTTTTGTTCATTTGTGAAAATTGACAAGGAGTTTGACAGTTTGTGAAAATTGACATATTTATAACAAAACTAGAACTTACAAAAAAAAAAAAAAAAAAGAGCCCGGTGCATTAAGCTTGGGCTATACGCGAGATTTGAGGATAGGGCCGAATCGTAATGATCTATTGTACGCAGCTTTACCGTGCATTTTTATAAGAGGTTGTTAAAACAAGAAAAGGAAAAAATACACCATAAGTAAAAAGTTAGTTTTTCTTTTCTTTTCAGACGGTTAATATAATTTATATTTTTGGGGGCATGTAGTGGCTATCTTCTTCTTGTCAATGTTGATATTTTGTATCCTCTTTTTATGTAAAGATAAATTTGAACGAAACTACAGTTCAAAATTCGGAAGATACTCCAATATATTATATTGGAGTTCCAGCATAATATAATGGAGTTCCAGCATAAGTATACTAGAACTCTAGCATAATATACTGGAGTTCCAGCAAAGTATACCGGTCTAGTATAATATGCTGGAAGTTCATACACATGTGCTTGAATCTCCGGTATATAATGCTGGAACTTTTCGCGTGTTAGAGTTACAGCATAATATGTTGGAAGTTCACACACAGGTGCACCGAACTCCATTATATTATGCTTGATCGGTCTCTTTTGCAGCAAAATGGTGACTATTTTTGAATAACTTGGCAAACGCTGGCTGTTTTTGAATGACCAACCCGAAAACTGACTAGCCTGTACTATTTTTACCATTTCTTGCCATGGATTTATCGCCCAAACAAGATAAGTAAACAAAGAGAGAAGTCTACTTGTTAGATTAAAATTTGGTTTTAACTTATGTATATTAGCAATATATTTTATCTTACATTATCAGTATATTTTAACATACGGTAAGTTTATCCTCGACCTCATAGATCATAGATGTACTTCAAAAATTCTAACATATGATGTATGATATGCCAAGTTTTATTACTGACTTTACCATGATTGATTAAGTGAAATCTGACAGCGCGTAAAAAAGTTACACATAAAATTAAAACTCTTTACAATTAAAATTTTAATTATGCCCTTATCAAAAGGTGCAAATGATATGCGTTTACTTAACGCCTAAATCAACATATCTTATGGTTCTGCTAAAGGAAGGAGAAGTCAAGGTGCAAATGATAAACTCTTTTATAATATATCTATATATTTAATTTTATCATGGCACTCAATCTGTTTAATTATATTCAAACATGAACATATATGGAAATAGAAAAATGACAAAAAATATTTATTTAAAAATAATAATAACAGATTTAGTTAACAAATGATAGTTTTTATAGTCAGTAAAACTTTCAAAAAAAAATTCAATGATATTTGTCTTTAATATTAAGTCTTTTAAAGCTTTTATCTGTTAATATCTTTTTTTGAAGTGTTAATTTGATGTGTCAGTGTGTTTAATGTAGGTATTTTATTTATTTGATTAACGAATACGGCTTGACTGATAAATATGTGAGCTTTAATTTTATAAATTTTGATGTATGGTTAAGAATATTGACTTGAGATTTTCGCAGTAATGTAACTAACAAATTTAATAATACTACCTATGTATCTTAATAATTAATGTTAAGGAAAAATTAAATGTTGAATATATTATAAAACTAATAAATCAAATAATATTAAGTTATTTTAATTATAAATAAAATACTAGGTAAAAATATATTATACAATATATAATATAGAAGGTATTATATAAATGAAGAATTTATAATATCAAGGGCATAACAGATTTTCATGTGAAAGTTTTATAAAATTTGGTCAAAGTGACTATTGTGATAATCAGAATATAGTAAAATAATTTTTTGTGTAATAAATCTACAAAAGAAAGTTTTTTTTTTGGGTAAAGTACACAAAATTAAATGACTTTTACCTAATATAAAAAAAACTGATTTTAGGGTAACAAATACAAAGTTAAATGCCGATCCATGAAATTTACTGAAATTTACTCCAATTGTGAGACTTAAAAATATGGGAAGCAATCTTTTATAATTGGTCAAAATAATTGATAATATGAAAAAAAAACTTTATAATATGCGTGCATACGTATTAACTTATTAATTTAAGGTATAAATACTTAACTTGTTTATAAATACTTTTTACCGTTTAATTTATAGAGCTTAGAATGTGAAGTCAAAATTATGAAGGAATACGAGATTTTCTCTTCACGGAAAAGCTCCATTTTCTCTCACTAGTCTTCTCTCTTTTTTTTTTCTGGATTTTCTTCGTCACTCTCTCGGGGTCTCTCTAGTCATCTTCAGCTATAGATCCAAACTGAGGTAAAGCATTTTCACTTGATCTTACTTAGTTTGGCTCTTCTTTACTTTCTATTCTTCAATTGTTCACATTTTTACTAAAATATTCCTTTTCATGATCAATTATCGATAGAACATTGTGAATATAGTTTTTGTTTTTAGTTTATATCATTTTTATTCACAGAAAAGAATAAAATGCTTAGAGTTGTTGTCAAGTTGTTGAGTTGTTTGTAGTAATCAATTTTGGATAATTTGATATGTTTTGGTGTTACAATTAGTGGTTTGGATCTCCAGCATTTTAGTTGTTGATCTTAAGTTTAAGATATTATTTCCATAAGTTAAGATTTGAAAATTGAGGGTTTTTAGTGTACATAATCCGACCCTGTAACTTTGGCTCAGACCTTGTATATGTGTTCTAAAATTCCTTGGATAAGTATAAATAATAGATTTTTAACCTAGTAAATCAAATGTGCTGTGGTAGCATTTCGAATTCAAACCCATAAAGTTCAAATCCTGGATCACCTTGCTGAATGAATTGTTATTCAGCAAGGTGATCCAGGATTTGAACTTTATGGGTTTGAATTCGAAATATTCTTTCGCGTTGTGCATGTCTTCTTCTTTATTTTTATACCAAAAGATTGTCATTTGGTTTTCAGGAGTCGTACTTGTTCTAGTTAGTTGTTGTAGTTCATGGAACATTTGTGGGACTGTAGTATCCTTTTTTTCGTTTTTCTTTTCTCTTTGTGAGTTTTCTGACCAAGGGAAGGTGTGGAAGTAATTCAAATGTTTATTCGTGTTACTTTTATATTTTTGGCAAACAATGTGATATCTAATTAGGGTGATGAAGAAATACACTGCATAATGAGTACCTGTGTAACATGGAATTACCATTTGCCTAAATGTACCTGTGTATAATGGGAATGACATTTGCTTGCTACTTTCAATAGATTGTTCAAAACGTACTAATTACCTACTGATAAGTGGATATACCAATGCCATATTCATATCCAAAGTCAAATTCACAATCCAGTCCTTGTAATAGGTGAGTAGTCTGTAGTCGTTTAGGAATCCTGTTGCCTCACTGTAGAAAATTCCTACTTGTGATAGCAACCTGCAAAATAGGTAAATCGACTTACAGTATAATGTTATGCTTACATGCTGGATTTAGAGGGCAGAAAGTTTTCTGCTTCTATGCACGGGCATCAACTTAATTATTACCGGGGCTGCCCTTTTACAAAAGCAGTCTTTCGGAAAGGCAAATGGGCAACAACCTGATTAGGCATTGTATTTTGATGACTCTTATTAATTAATCACATTTTATTAGCATATTTCAGCTTTACATCTGGAATCTGGCAGCACCATAAGATGGTCTATCTTCATCCTCTCTACCTTCCAGAGGGACGATTCCTTTTACTAATCCAAGCTCCATGTTGTTTGGTGCCATAATTGAGAGTAGCAAGATGTAAAATTGTGGTAGTACCGGTGCTCTTTTGCTGCATAATATTTGGCACGAGGATAGAATGCAAGCAGAATGAGGGAAAATGTGGTGTGGTGGCGGCAGTAAAGCAAATATGGGACTAAGATGTAGTTACAGTGATATCCATAAATTATGCTGTGGTGTATCATGTTGCTGTGTTTCAATCCTTTAATCAAATAGCTTTAAGATTGAAAGGGATCAGTTTTCTATACCGTTACTATTCTTTTATCTCCTGCAATTAAAGATAATTTAAAAGCAGACCTTGGCTTTTTTCTATGCCTCTACCTTTGAGAACTCTAAAATTACATGGCATTTATGTTGCAGAATTATTCAGAATGCATTTGGTACCTCAGTACTCTTTCACAGAAGTTAACAAATATTTAATATAACAACATTTAATTCTACTGTTGTCCTTTACAGACCACGAGGGGTATGACTTGACTGCCTTCTAGAACAACCCCCGCGAAGAACGTTAGTGAATACAGAGCCAGAAGACAATCCAGTTTATTATTTTTCCGAAATGGGGCGTTTAAGGCTACAATCTAGTATCAAAGCAATTGAAGAAGAACCAGAAGATTGTGAGACGGCTTCTTCCAACAAAACTGCTATAGCTTGTATGATTAATTCTGAAGTAAGTGCTGTTTTAGCAGTCATGAGAAGAAACGTGAGGTGGGGTGGTCGTTATGTTTCAGGAGATGATCAGCTAGAACACTCTCTAATCCAGTCTCTTAAGACATTGCGTAAGCAGATATTTTCATGGCAGCATTCAGGGCAAGCCATCAGTCCAGCCTTATATCTCCAGCCATTTCTGGATGTTATTCGGTCTGATGAAACTGGGGCACCAATCACTAGTGTTGCATTGTCTTCTGTTTTCAAGATTTTGACCCTCGATATTTTTGATATTAATACTGTCAATATTGAAGATGCGATGCACTCTGTTGTGGATGCTGTGACTAGTTGCAGATTTGAGGTTACAGATCCTGCATCAGAAGAAGTTGTATTGATGAAGATACTTAAAGTTCTTTTGGCGTGCATGAGAAGTAAAGCATCGGTTGTGTTGAGTAATCAGCATGTTTGCACCATCGTCAACACATGCTTCAGAGTAGTTCATCAAGCTGGAACAAAAAGTGAGCTCTTACAGCGGATAGCACGTCACACCATGCATGAACTCGTCAGATGTATTTTTGCGCACCTTCCAGAAGTTAACAACATGCAACATTCCATAGTTAGACGGCGCAGTTCTACCGAAAGCGAGGTACAGGTGCACATTCTTTTTAATCTCTGAAAGCTATCCTTTGCTGGAGTCTCTAACATTATTTTTCCCAGCTATTGAAGTCAATCTAACAAAGTTTCCACAATCTTCTGTCCTTGGACTAAGGGTGGCTAACGGGTCGGGCCCGGGCCAAGTGGGCCTGGGCTAAACGGGCCCGGGCAAAACATGCTATATGGGTGGAAGCGGCCCCCTACGAGCCTAAGCCCAAATGGGGCCGGGCTAAGCGGGCCGGGCCCGCAAGCCAAGCGGGCCTAAACGGGTCCGGGCTATTTTTTTTAATTTTTTTAATGTAAGGCAATTTCTTGTAAATATTTGTGATATAAATATTGTAATTCATATTTAAACACAAAAAATAGTAAGTTTCTTCAAATTAATAATAATAGTACTTCAAACTTGCACTAATATTGCATAATAAATTAATAGTACTTCAAATTAAATTA